>CAUYQV010008345.1:0-24560 GCA_963574575.1 Galagoides demidoff
TTGCTAACATTAAAAAAGAAGACAGGCTTGGCGCCTGTTGCTCAAGTGGCTAAGGCGCCAGCCACATACACATAAGGTAACGGGTTTGAATCCAGCCCCGGCCCACCAAACAACAATGATGGCTGCAACCAAAAAATAGCCTGGCATTGTGGCGGGCACCAGTAGTCCAGCCACTTGGGAGGTGGAAGCAGGAGAATTGCTTGAGAGCCTAGGAGTTGGATGTTGCTATGATGCCATGGCACTCTACCCAGGGTGACAGCTTAAGGCTCTGTCTCAAAATGAACAACAACAACAAAAAAGAGAGAATCACTTGAGCTCAAGAGTTTGAGGTTGCTGTGAGATGTGATGCCAGAGCACTCTACTGAAGGCGACAAAGTGAGACTGTCTCAAAAAAAAAAAAAAAGAAGAAAACCACTATCTCTGAACTCAGCATGTAAATCTTCAAATTTCTGTCAACTCTGAGGTATACATCTTGACAAAAGGCAAAGAATATGTTTGTGGTATTTATCAACAAAGTCTGAATTAGTTTAAAGATGAATAAAGAGAAACCATACTAGTCAAGAAAAAAAAATCTTTTGAATAAATTTTTCTGGGCTCCCTCTAGAAAGGCTTCCCCATCCTTTAATTTCCCAGGAATCCTATAATAGCCTGGGACAAGACAGTTGAAAATAGGGCATTTGCTGGTACAAAGAATTTAAGCTGCACTCAGTTATACTCACACACACACACCACATTACCTGAGACATCCCATTAGTGACAGCAGGTCTCAACACAGATTTATTCTGTCGACTAATACAAGGGCAGTTTGCTTTAATTCCCCACTTCCCCCGGGCAGCATGTACCATGTCTCCAATATTGTAAAGAGCTGGGGGGGAGGGGGAAATAACAGTAACAATTAACATCATAGCATTTGTACATGCCACATACTGTCTGTGCTAAAAACATTCTTTACATTGTATCTCCCTAAATCTTTACCACATTTCAGGGAGGTAGCTGCTTTGCTCAAGTAAATAAAGTAGGTAAATAAAAGTACTGACTTTAACCTGGTTTATCTGACCCTGGAGTTCTGTGTACTCTGAGTGACTAAGCTGTAGTCTCTCCCTAGAGATCAATACGGTAGGCCGGACATGGTACTCACATCTGTAATCCTAGCACTCTGGGAGGCCAAGGTGGGTGGATTGCTTGAGCTCAGGAGTTCGAGACCAGCCTGGAGCAAAAGCGAGACTCTCATCTCTACTAAAAAATAAAAAAACTGAGGCAAGAGGATCACTTCAGCCCAAGAGTTGGAGATTACTGTGAGCTATGATGCCACGGCTCTACCCAGGGCAATAGCTTGAGACTTTGCCTCAAAAAAAGATCAACAAGGTATCCACCAGGATAAAAACTTTAGGGGTAGATTCCTTAATGTTTAAGTGTTAACATTTTGCAGTTCTATCATGTACTTTACACTGTAAGTTATACGAGAAAAAGCATAAACAAAACAAAATAGATCAATGTAAACTTTGATGGGTAAACATTTAAATATACTTTAACCAGCAGGGAGCAAGCATCCTACCCCTGTACTCAAGAAGCCCTCTGGTTTAGAAGCAAGGGGATGCTCACCTAAAGCATTTCTTTCTTTCTTGGTACAGAGTTTCAAGCTGTCACTCTGGGTAAGTGCCATGGCGTAAGAGCTCACAGAAACCAACTCTTGGGCTCAAGCAATCTTCTTGTCTCAAGTTTTTCTATTTCTGGTAGAGATGGGGGTCTTGATTTTGCTCAGGCTGGTCTCTAACTCATGAGTTCAAGCAATCCAACAGCTTCGGCCTCCCAGAATGCTACTATTATAGGCGTCAGCCACTAAGCCCAGCCAAGCTTTGCTTTTTTTCTTTCTTTTTTTTTCTGAGACAGGGTCTCACTCTGTCATCCAGGAAGGAGTAGTACAGAGGTGTAATTACAGCACACAGTAACCTTGAATTCCTGGACTTCAGCGATCCTCCTGCCTCAGTCTCCTAAGTAGCTAGGATTATAGGTATATGCCACCATGGCTGGCTAATCTTTTAATTTTGTAGAGACAGGTCCAAAAGTTATCTTTTTTTTTTTTTTGAGACGGAGCCTCAAGCTATCCCCCTGGGTAGAGTGCTATGGCATCACAGCTCATAGCAACCTTCAACTCCTGGGCTCAAGGTAATCTCCTGTCTCCGCCTCCCAAGTAGCTGGGACCACAGGTGCCCACCACAACGCCCGGCCATTTTTTTTTTTGGTTGCAGCCATCATTGTTGTTTGGCGGGCCCGGGCTGGGGATCAAAAGTTATCTTAAATGGATGAGAATATAGACAGTAGTTTTGCAGATTCACCATCTTCAATGCATGTATGTTAATGGAAGTATAGAGGCAAGGCATATAGAAACTTCTAGACAAATCAATGAAGTAAGATGGGATGATACAAATACGACCACTTGTTGCTACTGTTAAGATAGAGCCTTCAATTGAGATTTTTTTTTTTTTTGGCTGGGGCTGGGTTTGAACCACCCTCGGCATATGGGACCAGCGCCCTACTCCTTGAGCCACAGGTGTTGCCCCCTTCAGCTGGATTTTTATAAGCTGAAAACCAGAGATCGTTCTAGAAGACTAGAAACAGGCTTTTCTATTTTGGTCCAGCTAACCATAGGGATGTAAAATAATACTTAGAAACTTGAACTACTACTTTGACCAGAAAGGAGGAGTAGAGTGTGCATTAGCCACAGGCACTGTAACATGCATGTAAAGATACAAATTTTTAGCTGAGTGTACTGGCTTACGCCTATAATCCTAACACTTTGGGAGACCAAGGTGGGTGGACTGCCTGAGCTCAGGAGTTTGAGACTAGCCTGAGTAAGAGCGACAACCCGTCTCTACTAACAATACAAAAACTAGCTGGGATTGTGGCAGGCTCCTACAGTCCCAGCTACTCAGGAAGATGTGGCAAGAGGATCACTTGAGCTCAAGAGTTAGAAGATGCTGTGAGCTATGATGTCACAACACTCTACCAAGGGCTATAGAGTAAGACTCAGTCTCAAAACAAAAGAAAACTAACAAAACAAGTGAACAAAAAAACTCCAAAGATATAAATTTTCAGAGAAAGCTGGTGAAACTCAACTTAAATCTTCTTGCCTCAATCTCCCAAGTAGCTGGGACTAACAAGCCACCAAGCCTTGCTAGTTTTTTCTATTTTTAGTAGAGATGGGGGGTCTTACTCAGGCTGGTCTCGAACTCCTGAGCTCAAGCAATCCACCCACCTCCGATTTCTAGAGTACTAGGAGTACAGGCACTTGAGAATTTTTTGTTTTTTTTTGAAGAGACAGTGAGGCCAGATACAGTAGCTTTCATCTATAATCCTAGTACTCTGAGAGGCTGAGGTGGATGGATTGCCTGAGCTCAGGAGTTGGAGACCAGCCTGAACAATGGTGACATGCCATCTCTACTAAAAATAGAAAAACTGAGTCAACAGGATCACTTGAGTCCAAGAACTTGAGGTTGCTGTGAGCTATAATGCCACAACACTCTAGTCAGAGAACCAGAATGAGACTCTATCTCAAAAAAAAAAAAAAAAAGAGATAGAGACAGGGTTTCGTTCTGTCACTCTGCCTGGAGTGCAGTGGCACAATCACAGCTCCCTGCAGCCACAAACTCTTGGGCTCAAGGGATCCTTCTGCCTCAGCCTGAGTAGCTGAGACTACAGGTGAGCACCACACTACCTGGCTAATATTTATATATTTTTTTATTGTAGAGATGAGATCTATGTTGCCAAAGCTATAAAAAATTTTATTGTATGTGAATATCTCAACTAAAAACGTTTTCTAAGGCCAGGTGCAGTGGCTAACACATATAATCCCAGCACTCTGTGAGGCGGAGGTGGGTGGATTGTCCGAGCTCAGGAGGCGGAGGCAGGTGGATTGCCTGAGCTTACAGGTTTGGGACCAGCCTGAGCAAGTGCGAGAACCCATCTCTAAAAATAGATGGGTGTGGCTCGGTGCCTGTAGCTCAGCGGGTACACTGGAGCTGGCGGGTTCGAATCTAGCCCAGGCCTGCCAACCAATTACAACTACAACCAGAAAACAGCCAGGTACTGTGAGGGGTGCGTGTAGTCCCACCTACTTGGTAGGCTGAGGCAAGAGAATCACTTAAGCCCAAGAGTTTGAGGTTGCTGTGAGCTGTGACGCTATAGCATACTACCGAGGGTGACAAAGTGAGACTCTGTCTCAAAAACAAAACAAAAACAAAAACTGGGCATTGTGGCAGGTGCCTGTAGTCCTAAGCTACTCGGGAGGCTGAGGCAAGAGAATTGCTTTAACCCAAGAGTTGGAGGTTGCTGTGAGCTGTGAGACCACAGTACTCTACTGAGGGTAATAGAGTAAGACTCTGCCTCAATAAAAAATAAAAAACAAACAAATAAATAAATAAAATAAAAACACTTAAAAAAGGCATTTCCTTACCTGTGCCAGGGATGATCTGTGTAGGCATGAGATTCTCTGGTTCATGGGACTGTCCTTTTGCACACTTCAACCAGGAGAAAACCTCTTCATCACCTATTTCCTCTGTCTCTGAAATAGAAATGAATGATTTTACTTATTTTATAAGGGTCACAAGATGGATCTCGTTCCATGAGCTGAGGTTTCAGAACCCTGTAGGATAGTTTTCTCATGGCCAAAAAAGAAAACAGCTAGCTAACTTTTTAGAAATCTGCTTTACTGAGGTATAATTTACATATATAATTCAATTTAAAATGTTTATACCTCAATGGGTTTAGAGAAACATATTCAACTTTATCAACACTACCATAATCACTATATAAAACATTTGTACCCAAACTTCCAACTGTACTTAAGTCAATACCCTTCCTTCAACTCATGGCCACTAGTGATCAATTTTCTAATGCTAAAGTTTTGCTTTTTTAGAATTTCATATAAATGGAAGCAAATAGAATGCAGTCATTTGTGTTGGGTTTCTTTCACTTAGAATAATGCTTTTGAGACTGAGCTATATACAGTACTGCATGTGGCAATAATTTATTCCTTTTTATGGATGAGTAGTAGTATTCCATGGTATGGATGTACCATACTTAGTTTACTTATTCATCAGCTGGTGACCATTTAGATTGTTTCCTATTTTTTTTTTTTTTTTTTTTTTGAGACAGAGACAGTCTCTGTCACCTTGGGTAGAGGGCCGTGGCATGATAGTTCACAAGGACCTCAAACTCTTGGGCTCAGACAATCGTCTTGCCTCAGTCTGCCAAGTAGCTGGGACTATAGGTACCTGCCACAACCGCCAGCTAGTTTTTCTATTGTTAGTAGAGATGGGGTATGGCTCTTGCTCAGGCTGGTCTTGAACTCCTGAGCTCACAAAATCCACCTGCCTTGGCTTCCCAGAGGGCTAAGATCACAGGTGTGAGACACCTCACCTAGCCTGTTTCCTATTTTTGGCTATTATGAATAAAGCTGCTGTAAATATTCATGTACAAGTCTTTCAATGTACATGTTTCATTTCTCTAAATACTTAGAAGTGGGATTGCTAGGTCACATAGTAAATTTCAACTCATAAGGAAATGATCTTGTTTTTCAAAGTAATGTTACCAATCTGCATTCCTATCAAGTACTTGATACTATAAGTTTTTACAAATTTCAGCCATTCAGGGTGGCGCCTGTAGCTCAAAGGAGTAAGGCGCCAGTCCCATATGCCGGAGGTGGTGGGTTCAAACCCAGCCCTGGCCAAAAAAAAAAAACAACTAAAAAACAACAAAAAAAATTTCAGCCATTCTAGTCAACATAATGATTTCTCATTATGGTTTTAATTTGCATTTCCTTAATGAATAATAATTTTTTTTTTCCAGTAGAGACAGGGTCTTCTTATCTTGCCCAGGTTGGCCTTAAACTCCTGGCCCCAAGTAATCCTCCCACTTTAACCCTCCCAAAGTGCTGGGATAAGAGGAATGAACTATGCCAGGCCCAATGATAATTTTTCTTTCATGTGCTTATCTGCCACTGATCATATCTTTGTTAATGAAATATTTGTTCAAACCTCTGCCCGTTTAAAACCTGGCTTGGTTGTCTTTTTATTATTGAGTTGTAAGAGGCTTTATTTAGAGATAAAAGAGATCTTTCATCTAGAGAAAGATCTAGGGATAAAAGAATTCTAGCAAATATGTGATTAGTAAATCTTTTTTCCTAATCTGTAGCTGGTCTTTTCATTTTTTTAATTTTTAATTTGTTTTTGCAGTTTTTGGCTGGGGCTGGGTTTGAACCCATCTCTGGCATATGGGGCTGGTGCCCTACTCCTTTGAGCCACAGGCACCACCCTAGTCTTTTTATTTTTTTAACAGTGCCTTTGGGAGACAGAGATAGGTGGACTGCCTGAGCCAGAGCCAAGACCCTGTCTCCAAAAATAGCCAGGTGTTGTGGTGGGTGCCTGTAGTCCCAGCTACTCGGCAGGCTGAGATAAAAGAATTGCCTAGACCCAAGAGTTTGAGGTTGCTGTGAGCTAATACACCACAGCACTCTACCAAAGGTGACAAAGTGAGACTCTGTCTCAAAACTATACAAACCAAACAACAAAAAAAAAAACAGTGCATTTTAGCTGGGTACAGTGGCTCATGCCTGTAATCCTAGCATTTTGGGAGGCCGAGGCAGGTGGATTGTTTAATATCAGGAATTCGAGGTCAGCCTGAGCAAGAACAAAACCCCCTCTCTACTCAAATTAGAAAAACAGGCCAGGCATCATGGCAGGTGCCAATAGTCCCAGCTACTCTGGAGGCTGAGACAAGAGGATGGCTTGGGCCCAAGAGTTTGTGGTTGCTGTGAGCTATGACATTACTGTACTCTACTGAGGGTAATAGAATGAGGCTGTGTTTCAAAGTAACTCCCCCGCAAAAAAACCCAGTGAATTTTGAAGAGCTAATTTTCTTTTTGTTAAAGAAATGGGGTCTCCCTCTATTGCCTAGGCTGGAGTTCCATGGCATAATCATAGTTAAAGAACTAAAGACTTAAAATTTGATATCAAGGCGATGCTTGTGGCTCAGGGAGTAGGGCACTGGCCCCACATACCGAGGGTGGCGGGTTTGAACCTGGCCCCCACCAAACTGCAACAAAAAAATAGCAGGGCGTTGTTGTGGGTGCCTGTAGTCCCAGCTACTTGGGAGGCTGAGGCAAGAGAATCGCCACAGCCCAAGAGCTGGAGGTTGCTGTGAGTTGTGATGCCACAGCACTCTACCAAGAGTGACAAAGTGAGACTCTGTCTCTAAAACAAAAATAAACAAAAAAAATTTGCTATCGGTTTGTGGGTGGTAGCTCATGCCTCTAATCCTAGCACTTTCAGAGGCTAAGATGGGAGGAACATCTAAGGCCAGGAGTTGGAGACCACCTGGGAACAGCAAGACTCTTTATCTCTACTAAAAAATTCAAAAAATTAGCCAGGAGTGGTGCACAAGCCTTTAGTCCCAGCTACTAGGGAAGCTGAGGCAGGAGGAGCACTTGAGCCCAGGAATTTGTGGTTGCTGTGAGCTATGATGTCTATGAGGCCTAAACAATGGAGTGAGACTTTGTCTTCAAAAAAAAAGTACTAGCCCAGCATTGTGGTAGGTTCCTATAGTCCCAGCTTCTTGGGAACTGAGGTAAGGAGAATGCTTGAATTCAGCACTTTGTGGTTGCTGTGAGCTATGATGCCACAGTACTCTATTCAAGGGATTGAGTGAGACTCTGTCAAAACCAAAAACAGGCCAGACATGGTGGTTCACATCTGTAATCCTAGCACTCTAGGAGGCTAAGGAGAGTGGACTGCTTGTCAGGAGTTTGAGATCAGCCTGAGCAAAAGCGAGACCCCATCTCTACTAAAAATAGAAAAACAGAAAAACTGAGGCACGAGGATCACTTGAGCCCAAGAGTTGGAGGTTGTTGTGAGCTACGACATCATAGCACTCTACCCAGGGTGACAGCTTGAGACCGTCTCAAAAAAAAAGAACAAGAAAAAAAGCATATTAGTTTGTTTTTCTTTGGCTTTTTGTGTCTATCTAAGAAATATCTGTCTAGTGCATGGACATAAAGATTTTCTATTTTTTCTAGAAATTTTAGGTTGGTTATGAAACATAAAATACTAAAAGAAATGCTAACAAGAGTTAGTGTATAGTATGAAATAAAGACAGAGGTTCATTTTTTTTCTTTGCTTGTGAATATATAATTGTTCTGATATCATCTGTTGGAAAAACTATCCTTCCCCCATTGAATTGCTTTGGCACTTCTACAAAAATAAAAAATCAATTAACTGTTTATGTGAGGGATTACTTGTAGACTCTCTCATGTGTTCAATTACTGAAGAGTCCTGCTGACTATAGCTTTATTTTTATTTTATTTTATTTTTAAGACAGTCTCACTTTGTTGCTCTGGATAGAGTGCCATGGCGTCACAGCTCACAGTAACCGTAAACTCCTGGGCTGAAGCAATTCTCTTGCCTCAAGCCTCCCAAATAGGTGGGACTACAGCTCATGGCAACCTCCAACCCTGGGCTTAGGCGATTCTCTTGCCTCAGCCTCCCAAGTAGTTGGGACTACAGGCACCCGCCACAACACCTGGCTATTTTTTTGTTGCAGTTTGTCCGGGGCTGGGTTTGAACCTGCCACCCTTGGTATATGGGGCCAGCACCCTACCCACTGAGCCACAGGCGCCACCCATGCCCGGCTATTTTTAGAGATGAGGTCCTGCTCTGGCTTAGGCTGGTCTCAAATCCATGAGCTTGGGCAATCCACCTGCCTCGGTCTCCCAGAATGCTAGGATTACAGGCGTGAGCCACTGCACCTGGCCCTGACTACAGCTTTATGTTAGGTTGTGAAATAAAGTAGTAGCAGTCCAACTTTGTATACCAACAAACACTACTTTGTTTCAGAATTGGTTTGGTTATCTAAGGTTCTTTGCATTTTAAACATTAGATCTTCTTTTTCTGAGATAGAGTCTCATTCTGTCACCCTGGGTAGAGTGCTATGGCATCATAGCTCACAGCAACCTCAAACTCTTGGGCTTCAGGAATCCTCTGCCCTCAGCCTACTAAGTAGCTGGGACTACAGGCCTATACCTCTACATCTACCTAGTTTATTTTTAGTAGAGACAGAGTCTCACTCTTGCTCAGGCTGGTCTTAAACTCCTGAGCTCAAACAATTCACCAGCCTAGGCCTCTCAGAGTATTATGATTATAGGCATGAGCCACTGTATCTGGCCTCTTAACTTAAATTTGATTAATTATTATTATTTTTATAGCAAGCATGAAACAAAGTTTCTCTTTTACTGAGAAAGAGAAAGGTTAATTTACAGAGTAACAGCAAGACACAGGATTACAGAGCAAGATACATTTGCCATAGACAGCAAACAGGCCTCCCTCCATTGTCAGGGCAAGTAGGCAAAGAGGAACGCTTAAATTTTATAAAATATTTTTACATTGGCCGTGTGTGGTGGCTCACTATCTGTAATCCTAGCACTCTGGGAGGCTGAGGGGGGCAGACTGCCTGAGCTCAGGCATTTAGAGATCAGCCTGAACAAGAGTGAGATCCTGCCTCTGTAAAAACAGAAAAAGTAGGCTTGGCACCTGTAGTGGCTAAGGCTCCAGCCACATACACCAGAGCTGGTGGGTTCAAATCCAGCCTGGGCCTGCCAAATAGCAATGATGACTACAACCAAAAAATAGTTGGGCATTGTGGCAGGCACCCATAGTCCAGCTACTTGGGAGACTGAGGCAAGAGAATCACTTGACTCCAGGAGCTGGAGGTTGCTATGAGCTGTGATGCCACAGCACTCTATCCAGGGTAACAACTTGAGGCTCTGTCTCAAAAAAAAAAGAAAAATTAGCCAGGCATTTTGGCATGTGTATGTAGTTCCAGCTATTTGGGAAGGTAAAGCATGAGAATCACGTGAGCCCAAAAGTCTAACCTTGCTGTGAGCTATGATGCTGCCATGGCATTTAACCTTTGGTTAACAAAGTGATACCCTATGTCAAGAAAAAAAAAATTTTGTTTTTTCATATTTATATTAATAAGGATTTGGGGGCTCTAATTTTATTTGCCATTGTCTTTTCAGTTCTTTCTTCTTCTTCTATTTTTTTTTGTAGTTTTTGGCAGGAGCTGGGCTTGAACCCACCACCTCTGGCATATGGGGCCGGCACCCTACCCTTTTGAGCCACAGGCGCCACCCTTTTCATTTTCTTTTATTTATTAGTTTGTTTTTGAGACAGAGTTGACTTTGTCACCCTTGTTGGAGTACCAAGGTGTCATAGTTCACGGCAACCTCAAATTCCTTGGCTCAGTAGATTATCTGGCCTCAGCCTCCTGAGGAGCTGGGATTATAGGCACCTACCACAATGCCTGGCTATCTTTAGAGAACAGGGTCTCACTCTGCCTCAGGCTGATCTTGAACTCCTGAGCTCAAGCAATCCAGTCACCTCGGCCATCCAAAGTGCTAGGATTACAGGTATGAGCCACCACACCTGGCTTTTCATTTGGTTTTGATACTAGTGTAACTGTCATGCTGTAATGACTTAAGTTTTCTTTGTTGGAAGACTTCTTTTTTAAGACAGAGTCTCACTCAGTCGCCCTGGGGTTGACTGCCGTGATGTCATAGCTCAGCAATCTCAAACTCTTGGGCTCAAGTGATCTTCTTGCCTCAGCCTCCCAAATAGCTGGGATTATAATCATCTGCCACAACTCCTGGCTTTTTTTTTTTTTTTTTTAAAGGACAAGGTCTCTTGCTCAGATTGGTTTTAACTCCTGAGCTCAGGCAGTCCATCTGTCTGGGCCTCCCAGAGTGCTAGGATTATAGGCATGAACCACTATACCCAGCCATTATTAGATTTTCTTGATCTGAAAGACTATTTCACTCTTATTTTTGAAAGAGATTTTCATTGTGTATGAATTCTAAGTCAACAGATTTGTTTTTAGCATGTTACAGGATCATTTCTTTGACTTCTGACCTATAAGGTTTCTGACTAGATTGCTGTCATTCTTATCTTTGTTACTCTGCACAAAACATGCTTAATGTTTCTTCTATTTTTGGTTTACAGTTGGTTTTGTGGTTCAGAGCTCTCATCAAATTTAGAAAATTTTTAAGTTTATTTTTTTCTGATTCTGTCCTCTCACTCTTTCATTCTGGAACTCCAATTTTATGTTTCAGAGACTACCCAAAATTTCCCATGGCTCTACAAGGTACTCTTCAATTTATAAATTTAAGTCTTTTATTTTTTCTCCCTATGCTTTACTTTATTGTTATTGTTTTTTTTTGAGACAGAGCCTCAAGCTGTTGCCCTGGAAGAGTGCTGTGGCATTATAGCTCACAACAACCTCCAACTCTAGGGCTTAAGAGATCCTCTTGCCTCAGTTTTTCTATTTTTAGTAGAGATGGGTCTTGCTTTTGCTCAGGCTAGTCTGGAACTTGTAAGGTCAAGCTATCCCGCCACCTTGGCCTCCCAGAGTGCTAGGATTACAGGCGTGAGCCACCTCACCCGGCAACTATGCTTCATTTTAGATTGTTTCAATTGCCATGCCCCTAAATTCACTTTTTTTCCTCTTCTGCAGTGTATAATCTGCTATTACGTTTAGTATAAATATTTGAGATATTTCTATTTTTGGAAGGTTTTTTTTTTTTTGGCCAGAGCTGGGTTTGAACCCACCACCTCTGGCATATGGGGCCAGCATCCTACTCCTTTGAGCCATAGGCGCTGCCCTATTTTTGGAAGTTTCATTGGGGTCTTTTATATATCTTTTCTATTTCTGTCATCATGTTCATGTTTTCGTATATGTCCTCAAGCATGTGTATAAGATTTATAATAGCTACTTTAAGGTACTTTTCTATGAATTCCATTATCTCTGTAATTTTGTGGTTTGTTTCTATTGATTGATTCCCCTTGCCCTAGATTATGTGCAATGTTATCCTACTTTTTGCATATCTGATTTTTTTTTTTTTGAGACAGAGTCTCAAGCTGTCACCCTGGGTAGAGTGCTGTGGCATCACAGTTCACAGCGACCTAAACTTCTTGGGCTTAAGCAATTCTCTTGCCTTAGCCTCCCAAGTAGCTGGGACTACAGGCACCTGCCACAATGCCTGGCTATTTTTTTGTCGCAGTTGTCATTGTTTAAGCTGGCCTGGGGCTGGGTTTGAACCCACCAGCCTCACTGTATGTGGCTGGCGCCCTCCCCACTGAGCTATGGCAACTGCCTGATAATTTTTTTTTAAGTGATAAGGTCTCACTTTGCTACCCTAGACGTTCAGCGGCCCAATCATAGTTTAGTATAACCTTAAATTCCTGGGCTCAAGCAATCAATCCTCTCACCTCAGCCTCCAGAGTAGCTAGAACAATAGGCATACACTATCACATGTGGATAATTAAAAAATGCTTTTTTCTTTTTCGGGGGGGGGGGGAATATGAGGTCTTGCTATGTTGCCCAGGCTGGTCTTCAACTTCTAGCCTTAATGATCCTCCTGCTTAAGCCTCTGAAAGCATTGGGATTACAGGCATAAATCGCTGTCTACCCCATACTTCATAATTATTGAATGAATGCATAGTTTTGTGACTTTACCACTTTTGAGTACTTGATTTTTCTGTAACCCTTTAAAGAGTGTTAGGTTTTTTTGTGACAGAGTATCAAGCTATCACCCTGGGTAGAGTGCTGAGGCGTCACAGCTCACAGCAACCTCCAACTCCAACTCTTGGGCTCAAGTGATTCTCTTGCCTCTACCTCCCAAGTAGCTGGGACTACAGGTGCCCGCCACACCTGGCTATTGTTTTTTTTTGTTGTTGTTGTTGTTGCAGTTGTTGTTGTTTCAGCTGACCTGGGCCAGGTTCAAACCTGTCAGCCTCAGTGTATATGGCTGGAATCCTACCCACTGAGCTATGCACTGCCCCAAGAGTGTTAGGTTTTGGTGTGGGGCACAGTAAGTACCTTGAAGATCAGTTTGATTATTCTGAGGTTTGCTTTACACTTTGTTATAACAACTCAAGAGCAGTTTTTACTTTGGGACTAAATTAGTCCCAGTAGTAAAGTGTGACCCTTCTGGACTCCACTATTTCTTTTCTTTCTTTCTTTTTGTTTTTTTTTTTTAATTAAGACAGAGTCTCACTCTGTCACTCTGGGTAGAATGCTGTGGTGTCATAGCTTACAGCAACTTCAAACTCTTGAGCTTCAGCAATCCTCTTGCCTCAGCCTCCCAACTTGAGGTGTAACACCCGGCTAGTTTTTTCATTTTTAGTACAGACAGGGTATTGCTCTTGCTCAGACTGGACTTGAACTCCTGAGCTCAAGCAATCCACCGGCCTCGGCCTCTCAGAGTGCTAAGATTATAGGTGTGAGCCACTGCATGCAGCCTTACTGTTTCTTCACATTGGGTAGTGGGAATACAAATTTTGAGTTCTGTGAATTATTCACTCCATTACTTTCTGATGGTTCTCTCTTAGACCTTGAGGAGTTTCATCTCATACATGTGAAGATTACTATGTAGGCAAAACACTGAGGGGATTTCTCTGCAGATCTCTGATGCCATTCCTATCCCTTTAGCACTTTGCCTCACTTTCTCAGACTTTCTTTTTTTTTTTCTTTTTTGGAGACAGAGTTTTACTACATCACCCTTGGTAGAGTGCCATTGTGTCGCAGCTCACAACTACCTCAAACTCGGCTCAAGAGATCCTCTCGCCTCAGTTTTTCATTTTTAGTAGAGACAGGGTCTCACCCTTGCTCAGGCAGGTCTCAAACTGATGAGCTCAAGCAATCTACCTGCCTTGGCCTCCCAGAGTGCTAGGATTACAGATGTGAGCCACTGTGCCCAGCCCACTTTCTCAGATTTTGATCTTTGTCTCTACTCAGAGGGTCACCAATTTCTGCTTTAGTTTCCTTTCCTTACCCTACAGCCTAGAAACTGTCCCTAGTTAGTAAGCCAGGGGAATTCAAAGGATCACCTTACGTTTTCTGGCCTCTCAGGGATCACAGTCCTGTGCTAGTTGTTGGCCTATGTCTAAAACTGTGGTTTCATATATTTTATCCAGTTTTCTCATTGTTGATAGCAGGAGAGCAACTCCTTTAGCGGTTAATCTTTCTCTAACAGCTAACATTTATGGAGTATCTAGTGATTGTCACGTTCTGTTATAATCACTTTACATACAACATCTTTATTTATTTTTGAGACAGAGTCTTACTTTGTCACCCCCTTTGTAGAGTGCCATGAAATCATATTTTACAGCAATCTCAGATTATTGGGCTCAAGTGATTCTCTTGCCTCAGCCTCCCAAGTAGCTGGGACTATACAGGTACCCACCATAATGTCCAGCTTTTTTTAGATTCAGGGTCTTGCTCTAGCTCAGGCTGGTCTCAAACCTGTGAGCTCAGGCAATCCCAAAGTACTGGGATTATACGCATGAGCCACTATGCCCACCATCTCATTTAATAATCACAACATCGTAAGGGAAGTACTTATCATTTGCAAGCAAGGAAACTAAGGATCCAAAGAATTAAGTACCTACCCCAAGATACTACAGTTGGTATAATAAAAGGTGAAAGTAGATTTTAACCTCAATAACTTAAGCTCTAATTTATTGTATGTAGTATAATGGCCACACTATCTTTGAAGAGTAAATGAGGAGGTCAGGAGACAAGGAGGATTCCTGGCATGTATTAAGATAAAGCAAGAACCAAAGGAAGCAAAGACTTTAAACAGATGTTTCTCCAAAGAAAATAAACAAATGACCAATAAGCACATGAAAAGATATTCAACATCATTAGCCATCAGGGAACTGCGAATCAAACCACACAATGAGATACTACTTCAGATCCACTATGATGGCTATGACAAAAATACAATAACAAGTGTTGGCAAGAATGTGGAAAATTCCCTTATACATTGCTGCTGAGAATATGCAGCTACTTTAAAATACAGTTTGGCAGTTCCAATAGGTTGAATGTAGAATTGTCATATCATCCAGCAATCTCACTCCAAGTATACACCCAAGAGAACTGGAAACATAAGTCCATACAAAAACTTGTATACAAAAGTTCACAGAGGCATTATTCAGAACAGACAAAAATGGAGACAACCCAAATGTCTGTCAACTGATGAATGGATGAACAAAATGTTAGGTCCATACGATCGATGGGAGTATTATTTGGCAATAAAAAGGAATAAATTATTGATATGTGTTATAACATGGATAAAACTTTAAAACATTATGGTAAGTGAAAAAGACCACTCACACAAGGCCAAATATTGTATGATTCCATTTATATGACATGTCCAGGATAGGGCGATCTAGAGACAAAAAGTAGATTAGTGGTTGCTAGGGGAAGGGAAAAATAGAGTGATCATTAATGGGTACAAGATTTTTTATGGGGAGTATAAAAATGAAGTTAGATTGTGGTGATGATGGTTGTACAACGTTGTGAATGAAACCACCCTTTAAAGGGTAAATTTTACATTATGTGAATTATATCTCAATAAAGATGCTATTAAAAAATGAAAGCAAAGGAACATTAAGAATAATCCTTCTTGGCTTACCTTCCCAGTTACACCAAGTATTGGCAACTTTAAGGTCCTACAACAAAGATGAACAAAGCTAGGCAGCTAAATAGGGCACAAGCCCATTCTTGCCTCGATTTCCCAGATCCATAATCTCACTGACACAAACCTACAGGCTACCTTTAGAACTGCATGGGACAATATTTGCTTACCACTGCGTGGACGGCTTTTCCTGAGCCGGTAACAGTCAAGGCAGACACCAAATCCACATTTGCGACAAACCCAGTGAATGTTAAAGAGAGTTGTTTCACATACATCACACATCTCCCGTACCCCGCGCACAGCTCGTTTCCATGCCACTTTCTCTGGTGGAAAGAAGAGGAATACCATTGGCACTGAACATCCTGATCAATAAGCAAAAGACCCCCGATCCATTGATCCCTACTCAAGTCATTTTGCCCAACAACACAACTCAAAGATTCATAAAGTTTGTGTTTCTATAATTCTAAGAGAAATAAAATACAAGGAATTTCTAGTATGTAGATATAATACAACTTATTTATCTTATAACATAATGATATTTCAAGGTCTTATAGTAACACCAGCATATAACCTAGGTTTAATGAAGGACTAATGTCACATGTTGTCACTTAAGTTATGTACAATTTTCAGTTGGGAGGAGCATGAAATAAGAGGATTCTTCTCTTGAATTTTAAGGAATAATTTCATAGTATAATTTTGCCTTAGTCTGGAAATAGGCTACAATAACTTGTAGACATGAAAATATTATAAATGTCTGAATAATGTAGATTCTAGGTATGAAAGATGGCACCATGTAGCCATCTGACTATTCCTGACCTATTCACAAAGCACAGAGTATCACTCATTAACACAAACTGATTCAAAGCAAACTGAAAATATTCAGGGTGAACCAAACCCAAATAGGGATTCAAATGCATGTTAGGGCAGTTATCCTACAAAAATGAAAGGCAAGCAGAGAAAGCATTTTTAATTTGTTAATTGACAAAAACTGAAAGAATGAGGTCTGTCAAATATAGTTAAGGTCTTGACTACAGGATGCTGTAAAGAAAAGTCTTATCGGCTCAGGACCCATAGCTCAGTGGTTACAGTGCCAGCCACATACACAGAGGATGGCAGGTTTGAGCCCAGGCAGGGCCTGCTAAATAACAATGACGACTACAATTTAAAGAAAAAAAATAGCTGGACGTTGTGGTGGGCACCTGTAGTCCCAGCTACTTGGGAGACTGATGCAAAAGAATCGCTTAACCCCAAGAGTTTGAGGTTGCTGTGAGCTGTGATGCCAAGGTACTGTAGTGAGGGTGGCATAGTGAGACTCTGTCTCAAAAAAAAGAAAAAGAAAGAAAGAAAAGTCTTATCAATTCATCCACAGAAAATGCCATTTGCCACTTCCCCTCTGACCCCATGTACCCTTTAAGCAAAAGAAAGTGTTTCTAACTAGGAGAGCCTGTAGGACAAGCAAAAGAGTGACTTACGGTGTGGCTCCACCATCATCATGGCCTCCTTCTCAGACATTACAAGCTGGCAGAACTGGTCCCCAACATTGGCCAGGATGTATTTTGAGGTCTCTAGGTCTATCCCTTCTGCTAGGGAGGAAGAGGGAATCCACAGGTTCATGGCATCAGGGTCACTTTGCTGGGGACTCAGAAACCCCTCCACACGGAGTACCCCCTTTCGAGTAAAGATCAACCTAAGACAGGATCAAATAAAACAGTAAATAGCAACAGCAATGCAAACTAACACATACCTAAAATTCTAGAACCTTTTTAAAAAGAAACCAAATGAGACTTACCAGGAATCAGGCTAAAAGCTTTTACCACAGTTGACCAACACAGTATGTAATTTCTGCTAACAGGAAAGCTTATTAATGTAACACTTAGTAGGTCTAGATCAGGCGTCCTCAAACTATGGCCCGCGAGCCACATGAGGCCTGCCTAGGACATTTATCTGGCCCGCTGGGTGTTTATGCTGCTGCTGGTCCTGCTTAGCAGCCAACTTGTCCCGGGGCCCGCAGTCTGGCTCTCCAATGGTCTGAGGGATAGTAGTGAACTGGCCTCCTATTTAAAAAGTTTGAGGACCCCTACCCTAGATTCTTTGAAAAGCTGTCTTCAGAATTGCTATCAGTTTTTCCTCTCACTTGTTCTACACCTGTACCCGTGCTACTTAATGTGACCAGAGAAAAACATGGAGCCATCTCATTGTTAATACTTCTTACAATGTGACTCTGTCACAAAAAAAAAAAACAAAAAATACTTGCTCTAATTTCTTTTTTTGGAGACAGAGTCTCACTCTACTGTCCAGGTTTAGAGTGCCATGGCATCATCCTAGCTCACAGCAACTTCAAATTCCTAGGTTCAGGCGATCCTTTTGCCTCAGCCTCCTGAGTAGCTGGGACTATAGGCACCTGCCACAACAGCCAGTTAATTTTTCTATTTTTAGTAGAGATGGGGTCTTACTTTTGCTCAGGCTGGTCTCAAACTCTTAAGCTCAAGGGATCCTCCTGCCTCAGCCTCCCAGAGTGCTAGGATTACAGCCACCACACCTATCCTTAAACTTGCTCCACTTTCTACCACAAAAATCCTTTCAACCCCATGCTTTCCTTCATTTATCTGCTTATTAGAGTACGGTTCCTTGAAAGAACTGTGAGAATTGTCTACACTTATTGTCATTAGTTCTTTTACTTTCTATTATCTCTCAATACACTACAATTTAGACACACCCCTCCCCCAACTAATCTCCCAAAACTATTTCTACAAGGTCATTCCACCTTACTAAACCAAGCAGTCACTTCTAGTCCTTAGGTCACATGACCTGTCAGTGACATTTGATACTGTTCATTATTCAATTCCTTCCTGGAAATACTTTCTTTAGTTGCTTTAGGATCCCTCACTGACTGTTTTTTCTTGGTCTCTTTTTACTATTCCTTTCTTATTTTCCCAGCTTTAAATATTGGAGAGTACCAGAATGCAGTCCTTGAACTGCTTTTCTTCTTTATCTATATTCTGACTTCTGCTGAATTCTGAGGTGTTGTCCATTTCACTTACAGCTTTAAGTATCTAGATCATTTCCAGATGCCCTTTTAAAATCCTCATTTAGAAATCTAACAGCATCTCAGATTTAACATGCCCAAATTAAAACTCATTATTTTATTCTCGAAAACCTACTTATTCCTAAAAAATCCCTTTATTAATAAATGGCAATTCCATTCTCTTAGTTTTTAGGACAAAATATGCAGAATCATCCTTAACTCCTTTCTTTCTTTCATACTCCAAATCTAACCCATCAGAAACTTGTGTGTGCTCTACCTGCAACCACTTCTCATCATTTCCATTGCTACTTCCCTGGTCTAAACACCCATCATTTCCCACCTGGATAATTCTAACAGCCTCCTAATTTCTCTGTTCCTGCCCTTGTCTCTTTATAACCTATCCTTAAGAAAGTAGTCAAAGCAGTCTTTTAAACATTACTCAGTGTCACTCATCAGCTCAAGACCTACAGTGGTTTCTTACTAAAAGCCAAGGCTCAGCTCAGGGCCTGTGGCTCAAGCGGCTAAGGTGCCAGCCACATATACCCAAGCTGGGGGGTTCAAATCCAGCCTGGGCCCACCAAACAACAATGACGGCTGCAACCAAAAAATAGCCCGGCATTGTGGCGGGTGCCTGTAATCCCAGCTACTAGGGAGGTAGAGGCAGAAGAATCGCTTGAGCTCAGGAGCGGGAGGTTGCTGTGAGCTGTGATGCCACAGCACTCTACCCAGGGGGACAGCTTGAGGCTCTGTCTTAAAAAAAAAAAAAAAAAGCCAAGGGCCTTGGAATAGCCCTTTAAAATCTGGACCCATCATAAACGCTTTCACTTCAACATCCCTCTCCCTGCTTATTCTATTTTAGTCACCCTACCTCTATGGGCACATGTGAAATACTACAGCTTCAGGACAGTTGCATTTGTCTGGAATACTTGTCTCTCAGATAACTGTGTGACTTAATCCCTCACCTCCTCCAGGTCATTCCTTAATCTCATTTAATTTCTCATTAAATAGACCATCCTATTTAAAACTATAGCCTCTCTAGCCTCTTGACACTTCATTCCTTTTTCTTTTCTTTTTCTCATAGTTATTTCAGCAAAAATACCATTTAAGTTCTTTTTGGTATTTTTTTCCTCTTTGTTCTTTATTGTTTGTATTCCCATGCCTTCTGAGAGATGCTGAATCCCCAATGACCAAAAAAAACAGCTGGCACACATTAAGTGCTCAATAATCACTTGCTGAATAAGTGAATCCACACCAAATTGACAAAGCATGTGGATTTTGGGGTGGCGCCTATGGCTTAGTGGGTAGGGCCTGGCCCCATATACCAAGGGCAGAGGGTTCAAACCTGGCCCTGGCCAAACTGCAACAAAAAATAGCCAGGCGTTGTGGTGGGCGCCTGTAGTCTCAGCTACTTGGGAGGCTGAGGCAAGGAGAATCACTTAAGCCCAGGAGTTGGAGGTTGCTGTGAGCTGTGTGAGGGCAATCAAGTGAGACTCTGTATCTACCAAAAAAAAAAAAAAAAAAAAAAGCATGTGGATTTCATTAGTTAAAAATTAAAGAAAAAAACAATAAGAAATTAAAGATTCTTGAAAGATCATTGAGAATAAACTCCTTTTCTATTTTCTTCTTTTTTTGAGACAGAGCTTCAAGCTGTTGCCCTGGGTAGAGTGCCATGGCATCACAACTCATAGCAACCTTTAACTCCTGGGCTCATGCGAGTCTCCTGCCTCCACCTCCCAAGTAGCTGGGACTACAGGTGCCGGCCACAATGCCCAGCTATTTTTTGGTTGCAGCCGTCATTGTTGTTTGGCGGGCCCAGGCTGGATTTGAACCCGCCAGCTCAGGTGTATGTGGCTGGTGCCTTAGGCGCTTGAGCTACAGGCGCCAAGCCATTAAACTCCTTTTCTAAGTTTATTAAGCACACAGGAAAAGTGACTACACAGCTGTTTGGAAAAAAGCAGGGGCTATACCTAAGATTTTCATTAGTTACCTCTATTTCAAAGATGTTTCACATTATCTCTTAATCTGACTTCCCCTGTTCTCTAACATGACTCAAGTTACTCCAGCACTGAGGAGGAATAAGTGGTCAGGCAGATCCATAACATAAGATGAAATCCTTTTGCTTATAGCACTGGTTTCAAATAGAAACAACCTAAGTAAGGATAACTCAGGAAATAGCAGAGGGATGCACCTAAGAGTGCTCAACTTCAATTTTCCAAAGACAAAGCCACATGTCATTTTATAATATGAATATCTAAGTGACTACTATTATGGAGCCTTGACATAGACCTTGAGATTTAAAGGGGTTAAAGAAAGCAAGGAGAGAGATGAGGCATGTTTATAGATTCAGAGAAAGAGTGGGAGTTATGTATCACTAAGGAAAACTGGCAAAGGAAGAAAAAAGAGGAGTATAGGTACCTCCGGAAGTGAAAGAAGCGGCAGGCTACAGTAGAATCATCTTGCTCCTGTTCTTTAAACTTTCGATACCGTTCCAGGCGGCACTCACGACACTTGTGCAGGTGAGGTGCCACATTGATGCATGATCCATCCTGCAGGAAGGGCTCTCCAGACTGCTTCAGCTTCTTCACTTTGCTGACGTCTTTCAGCACCGATTGGCCAACTGTGGTAAAGGAGGGAGAAGATTCAGCTGTCATGAGAGATATAAATAGGGCCAATATCATGATCCTCTTGGGGACAGACATTTGTCCCGACCTAGGCTAGTCCTCCTTATACTGCCTAGGTATGTACCCATTATGTCCATCCTTGACAGAAAGGGAAAGCAGGGAGCAAAGAGGCTTCAACTGGGAGCTAAGAACCATGGAGAACTTGTGGTAACCCTCAGTAAAGCAAAATAACTCTTGAGTATGGGTTTGAAAAACCCAAGGTAGCAGACATAGCCATCACTTGCTTCTCGTCCCTCAGGATATGGCTATTTTACTCAGGACCTCTTGAGCTTCCATAGGATATCGATTCCTAAAGAAAACAACTACTTTTACCACCAGATTTCCTTACATACTCTTGGACCATAACCTCATATCACAAGTTAATGGATTTTGGTAGGGGTATTAGAAATCCTTATGTATGTTTCAGAACAGAGCATATAGAGGGGTATTATCTTTGGTCCCTCAAGTCTAGAAAGGACTGCTATGTGGAAATGGAGACCAGTTCTGAATAACTCTGAAGTGAATTAAAGAGGGTGGGCTAAACTAAAATAGGATGAGACAAAATACAAGAAAATAGTTCCTATTCAAAAATAACAAACAGCCAAGGATAACCAAGAGTCCTCCTTTGTGGAATTATATGGGACATATATACCCTTCCAGTGTTGGTTTAGATGCAACTGTGCCCTGAACCAGGTCTGATGAGGGGCCTCTGCCAGGTCCTTTTGGTTTTGTAATTCTACGAGATTACAGAACTTTCATCAAAGTGAGAGCCTCTATTGCACAAAAGCACAACAGGCATTCAAGCCTATTACCACAGCAAAGCCCATATACAGCCCCAGCAGGATCACCTTTCAGGGGGGCAGTTCGAGGTCGGCCCTTAGGGGCCTGCTTCCCTTTGCTTTTGCCCAGCAACAGCTCAGCACTGCGCTCCCCATTGGGGCCCAGCTTCCCCATCAGGTGCTCTGGAATCCCCTTCAGGCCAGTCTTAGCCTGCAGCTGCTCCTCTGAGTCGCTCAAATCTGACAGGTCACTGTTGGTGCTGGAGTCTGAGTCCTGTCTACAAGCCAAGCTTCGCTCATCCAGTGAGAACCTTTTCACAGCTTCAAAAGGAGCTTTGTTCTCCTGTGAAAATTCTGCCGCGGAGGACAGAAAACTGCCTGAGTGCCGGCTAAAGACGTTACTAAAGGTTTTGAGGAGGGGATTGTCCTGCTGCCCAGGCCCCACAGTTGGCCTCTCCTCTGTGGGGCTAGAGGAGAGAGTAGGCATCTCTATGGGTTGAGTGAGGCTGCTGGTGGGTGAGCTGGAGCGGCCATTCCCCATGGCAGAGATGCTTGGGCACCCGGTGGTAAGAGCTGAGCCCAGAACACCAGACACCTGCTTGGAGGAGTCAGTTGTAATGAAGAGGGTTTTCTTCTTTGCTAAAGATGCCGAATCTGCAGTGTGAGACTCGGTCCAGCTAGGTGTTGCCTTGGAGGTGACAGTGGTAGCAGAGGAAGAGCTGCCTGATGCCTGAGATGCAAAGCTGCTGAAAGGGCTATGTTCAACTTTCTCCACAAATGCCAGGAAAGGGTTAGAAGGCTCTTCTCGGGACAGTTTGGGGGGCTGTAAAAATAGATTTTCATGACTTTCTGGGGTACGGGCATTTAGGAGGCTCCGTGGGAAGGCTGGAGTGAGAGTGGGCATGGACTCTGTAGGCACTTTCCGGTCCACAGAGCTGCCAGCCTTAGAGCCTGGCTTACTGTCTGTTCCAAGAGTAGATCTACCTTTACACAGGCCTGAGCTCAGGTTCTCAAGGCTTTGTTTGAATGAGTCCCTACTAGAAGAATCATCAGCCAAACTCTCTGAAACTGTAGTGAAGTAGTTACTGGTAGGTAAAGTTTGAGACATGCATTGAAAAAACAAGTTTTTGGAGAGATCAGAGTCTTTCTGAGACTCTGGCACAGAACTACAACCAAAAGAGAAGCCCAAAGGTTTGTTTTCTGTGGCTAGAACCCCATTGGATTGGTTCCTTCCACTTCCAAAAGTCAACGGTTGCAATGAACTTGGGAGAGGTGCTCCAAATCCAGAAGAGGCCAGGACAGAATTTCTTGAATTCTGAAAGGAAGATAGCCTGAGTTAGTGATGCAGGCTTTCTCATGACAATCTAAAGATCTCTTTCTTGGACCTACCTATCACTAGATCAACATTTCCTGTAGGTCAATCAACTTTTCTCTTTTATAACTCCATGGATCTGCTCTTATAACTGGATTTCACCAGCACTGGGAAAGAAATCTGCCAAAGACCATATCAAGGGCACTTCTGGCAAGGTGAGCCAGAAATAGCAGATTGTTAATCATCTTGCTATTCTCTTAGTTGTTAGCCAATCAGTTGTCACAGGGTCAGTAGGCCATGTAGGGTTCTTAGTATCTGCGTAGAAGTAGACAGAAATTCTAGTAGGGAACGGGGGAAAGGGTTTCTGAATAGACAAGAGCTTTTACTTTGAAATATATCCAGTGACCCCATAATAGTAATATACCACAATGACCTTAGTAGCTATCATTAAACTTTTGATTTACTTAAGCTATTGCAAATTACCCATCTTACAAAAAGTGACTGTACTCCTACTCCCATGACAAGTCCACTGTACATTAAAGAAAAGTATTCTTGGCTCAGTGCCCATAGATCAATGGTTAGGGCACTGGTCACATACACTGAGGCAGACAGGTTCGAACCTGACCCAGGCCTGCTAAACAACAGTGACAACTGCAACAAAAAAATAGCTGGGCGTTGTGGCAGGTATCTATAGCTACTTTAGAGGCTGAGGCAAGAGAATTGCTTAAGTCCAAGAGTTTGAGGTTTCTGTGTGCTGCGCTGGTATGGCACTCTACTGAGGATGAGATAATAGGACTCTGTCTCTAAATAAAAAAAAAAAGGAAAATATTCTCTTTATTAAAATCTATAATTTCGTGAGATGTATCCTTTCGGAATTTGGCCATGTATTTAGGTTTCAAGTCAACCTAAAAGTTGAAAATCTGTTTCAATTAACACAAGAGACACAAGAACACTAAATTAAAGAAAACAATCTATTTACTGAGACTTTTTATTATAATTAGGATCTAACAAGGCTCTAAAGAGGGGGAAAAGAAAATACTAAGAATATCCATCAGCTCGGCGCCCGTGGCTCAATCGGCTAAGGCGCCAGCCGCGTACACCTAAGGTGGCGGGTTTGAATCCCCAGCCTGGGCCTGCCAAACAACAATGATGGCTGTAACCAAAAAATGGCCGGGCGTTGTGGCGGGCGCCTGTGGTCCCAGCTACTTGGGAGGTGGAGGCAGGAGACTCGCTTGAGCCCAGGAGTTGGAGGTTGCTA
>CAUYQV010008346.1:0-10187 GCA_963574575.1 Galagoides demidoff
AATGTGTTGATACAATGATTAACCAAATGATATGAAGGTTATGTTAACCAGCTTGATGAAGATGTTTCAAATTGTATATGAAACAGCACAATGTACCCCATGTTGGCATCAATGTACACAGAAATCAATTAATAAAAAAAAAAAGAAAAAGGACAAATTAATATTACAGTAGTATTAATAAAATATGTAATATTCATGTGGACAGTAAAAGAAACCTGGCTGGGGATTTCAAGAAATTAAGTGTTTATGAATGCATAAGTTTAATACAGGAAAGATGGGAGAAGAGGTCTCCCCATTCACAGAGCAACTATGAAATAAACTAGCCTGACCTGGCAGGTGGAATCATAGATAAAATTCATAATTCTAGGGTTTCATTTCTTGGCCAAATATCTGGATGCTCTAAAATCTCACTTAATTGAACATTTATTCTTTGAAAGGATAACAGATTATACATTGTCATTTTCCAAGTTTCCTATGATAAAGAAGAATATAGAAAATTACTTGTCACAAAAATAATGCTCATTAAAAGAAAAAAAATCAAGCAACCTAGAACTAGATGAAGTAAAATGTGAAGTCTCCCTTTCATTATTCCTTTATCAGTGCTGCTGCCTTTAGCAGATGAAACCACTATCAACAGCTTGGTATGTGTTATTACAAATGAGGTTCTAGGTGAGTCGAGCATTCAAGCCAAGAAGATTAAGGTTGGAAACTGTCCCAAAAATTCTCTTAAAATAGCATCCTGGATTCCCTGGTGCCTAATCATCTTCTCTCTTAGTTTTAAAATTCAATATTAATGTAAAGCTCATCAAATTTTTCTATAGTGATAATTCTTTGTTAAGGAATACTTCTCATAGATTTTTTGTTTTAGGGTTATGTTAACTTTTTTTTCTTATTGCAGTAACAGGTTAAACATAGCATGTCTAAATGAGTAATTGTTTGAGACTCATAATTATTTTAACTTGAAATTTCACTAGGTTTACCAAAAATAAATAAATAAATAAAACAGATATTTAAAAAAAATAAACCCAAGCATAATTTTAATTTACTAGGTTTCCTAGAATTATTTTGGAATATGATAATTTTATTTTTATTTGGGGTGAGAACATTAATACTCATTAAGACAAGGATCAAATAAATTATAAGTTATTTTTAAATATTAAAATACACCAAATTAATTTATAAAACTACCTTTTATTGTATAATCAAATTGTATTTAATTTACCAGAAGAATATGAGCTATGTAGTTGAGAACTTAAAACCTGAATGATGAATCAGAGTCTTAGGGATTTGCATTTAAAATTTAATAGATATAATATCAATATAAAAAAGTAGCTCTGAGCTATTTTTTCCTGTAAACAAAAACACTCATAAGTTCGTTTTTTTAATTCTTAAAAAAAAAATGCTCACCTTAATATAAATGAGTTAAAAGAAAAGTTGTTGGAGAAATGGTCATTTCGATTAGTAATTAAAAGGAATAGCTTGACCAAACTATTCTATAACAGCATTTCCTTCCACCATATCTTACTTTCTCCTTCCTTCTGGGATCACCTCCTAAGTGAAATACTTGCACCCAAGCCATGACACTGGATCTTCTGCAGTGGTTCTCAACCTTCCTAATGCCACAACGTATTTTCATTGTTAAAAAGGGGTCGTGACCCACAGGTTGAGAACCATTGAGGGAAAGGCAAACCTAGAACAGGATATCACCATACATGTAAGAAGATTTCCACTTTCAACTCTGCTGAAGAAATATGCTTGGATTTATACACCTGTAAGATATCGCACAACAAACAATAAAAGACAGCGATCCCTGAATGATAAGAAATACAGCACCCCGTGCAGTTTCCCTAGTTTATTCCTAAAGAGAGTTTTCAGGCCACACAACACAGAGAAGACCACTCAGGTGGAGGCTAGAAAGGTCCCTGAGTTGAGAAGGTGGAGCTGGCGGTTCAGGAGGGCCGAGACAGGGAGAACTCTCAGGGATGAGGCAGGAAGAAACTCCACAGACTTAGACCTTAGACCTACAGACCAAAAAATTTAATGCAGCAGTAGAAGGACAAAGCTTCTATGAGGGCAAACATAAGTTAAAATAGAGGTGTTTTCATATGGGAGGGAAAGAATAGAAAACACCTAAGCACACAAGGGAAAGTTCTAACTTCCTCAAACAGAGAGGGAGGAATAAACAGGCCATTCATTCATGCACTCTATAACTCAGGTCCTCCCTGTGATTATTGGTGTAAATACAGAATCCCCAAGCTCACAGGGAGATCTCCTCTGGTCAGAAAGTTAATTAGTAGCATCTATGTCCTGACTGCCAGGCTATTGGCTGATGTATTTACCAGCCACTGAATCATGAAATCATTGCCAACTCTGTTTATCTGTCTCCTCACAAGAAAATAGATACAGATGAGCCACGATATTCATCCACTATGCCATCCATCATTTTAGGCTAACTGTATATTACAAAATGTTTATTTTGTATCTAATAGAAAAGAAATTATAGCCGATATTGAAGACATGACATCTACTGTAGTATCTTTTGTAGATATAAACCGCATGTTCTCAGTGTTAAAGTCTTCAAGGACTGCACACAAATTCAAATCTTGTCTCCTTCTATTTGAAGGAGGACTAATCAAAGCCCAGGAGAAAGGGATAGTAAACCCAGGGTAAAGCTAAAGACTTCTAAACCTCAGCTGCCTCCTCTGTCAAGTGTATGCTACATGTTTTACAGTTCACACTCTGTAGAAAACAGTTGTAAGAAAGAGGCAAATTCTAATAGAAGATGATCAGACTTATTCAAGAAAATGCAAACTATTCAAGATTCTCTAAAACTTGAATTTTCTACAAAGCTTTTTCTTTTTTTAAGTTTTTTTTCATTTATTAAAGCAAGGGATATAAAAATAACTATACATGCTTTAAACAAATGGAATGATTGTAATCAATGACCTCTGACTATTTTATGAGTGAAAAGCACAACATTCAAAATAAATTCAAATTTATTCCATAAATTTTGAGATGGCAAGAAAAAAATGATTATGAGATGTAAAGGGAAAAAAATTATGTTGTTGGGCAGTAACTGTGGCTCAAAGGAGTAGGGCACCAGCTCCATATGTCAGAGGTGGCAGGTTCAAACCCAGCCCCAGCCAAAAAACACAAAAAAAAAAAAAAGAAGAAGAAGAAGACGAAGAAATTATGTTGGAACTGATTCTAAGTTTTTTTAAATTAAATTTATTATTCCTTTAAAATAAAAATAGCAGCCATAGTAATATGTCAAATAGAAATACTAATTCCACAATTTCTATACATCTCTAAAATCTGTATGTTGTCAAGTATGATGGGATTTTAAAGAAAATCTTCATTGAGTCCTTTATTCATAACATCTAATTGTTTAAGGCTTCAAATAACTGAATTAACATTAATTAAATATTTTTCTAATCAGATTATTTTTTTTTAATTTTTCTAAGGAATCCAACATGCTTTTATTTTCTTTTTCTTAGAATTTTTAATTCAGATTAATATGAGGGCACAAATGATTAGATTACATTGTTTGTGTTTCTAAGGTGAAGTTCAGATTGTAGTTGAGGCAGTTGAGCCTTTCATCCAGAGAGTATGCTGTACACCCTCACCATGTGTCTATCAGGTGAAAGCATTAATTTTCAGTGAATATACTCACATGGACTAATGAGAGGTGCAAGCCTAGGCACTTTCCAAATCTTTCTGGAGTTGAGAGCCTCACAAACTCAAGTACTGCAGACTGAATGTTTATGACCTTTCTCCCAGATTCATATATTGCAGTTCAAATTCCCAGCACATTGGTATGAACAGAGGGGGCCTTTGGAAGGAAATCAGGTTAATGAGGGTGGGGCCTTCACACATTGAATTAGTGCCCTTACAAAATATCCACTGAGCTCCCAAGGCATCTTTCTACCATATGAGTGGACAGGGAGAAGTTGGCAGTCTGCAGTCCAAAGACAGCCCTTACCAGAGCCTGACCATGGAGATACCTTGGTCTCAGACCTCCAGCCTCCAGATGTGTGAGACATAAATTTTTGTTCTTTATAAACTACCTAAAGTATTTTGTTATAGTGGCCTAAACTAGGACACTGAATTTCTACCAATCATTGCTGAATTTTATGGGAAAGGAGTTGCCAATTTCTTTTAGAAGTTGAAGAAACCAAACATAGAGGATGTGAATCTATTAAGTTTTTCTTGATAGTCTATGTAAGCCAGATGGACAGCAAATACATTAATGCTGTGCTTACTGGACTTGGTTTATCAGAGAGAGAGAGAGAAATCTCAATGAGAAAGTCTAAAGAGGTGGGAAGAGGATGTTGGCTAATCTAAAGCGTAGGATGAAATAGCCAAATATATTCTTAGACAATTTAATTTATCCTGTCATTTAAACATCTGTGAAAGATTGTTAACAATGCACAACCTCAGAGCAGTCAGACCCCACCCCTCAAAAAATTCATGTTAAATTTCTTAGCACCCATATATGACTTCATCAAGAGACCCTTATAACCATCCAAACTAGCATTTATTGATGTCATTGAACAATGAAGGACTTTCCTTAATTATATACTTTATTTAAAATAAACCCACCAAGGGAATACCCCAAGATATGGAAGGTTATTTTAATGACACAAGTGAATCTTACATTAGGAAGAATCATTTCAGAAAAGATAAATTCTAACCTTGCATTCAGGTATACATTATAATTACTAAACCAAACAAAATGTTTTAGCTCCAATTATTTGGAGGATATTATGTTGGAGCCATGTTACCACAAGCATTTAAAGACAAACAAAAGTAATAACGATGTGTTAATAAATTTGATGAAGTCTGCCTTTGAAGATTTATTGGGTTAGCATATTCTATGTGAATTGGAAGAGTTAGAATAGGAGCAGGAAACAGCAATTAAAAGCCACATTATTGGGCCAACTCAAATTGCCTCAAGAAGCCTAAACTAGGATAGTGAGAGGAAAGAAAAAAAAAAAAAAAGATCGGACTAGACCTAATTCAAAGACAGCAAAATAGCAATGATTAACAGATAACTTGTTAAGAATAACTCAAGAGTAAAAAACTAATATGTGTCTGGTTTTTCAGCCTGAAACACTGACAGAGGGGTTGTTTTTAAGAAAAATGGAGAAAATGTCTGTAATAACCTATTGGCATTTACATGAGAGCTGCAAATTGATTATTGAGTTCTCTTACTTCCTGAGAAAAAATTAGTTCATTCATAGTGAAAAACTGTTAGAGATTTCTAAACAGATTCAAAATTTTTTCTCTGTAAATGATTTTGTGAAGTTTGAACTCCTTAAAAGAAATGTTATTAACTCAGGTTTTTCAAGGTATAATTTATATATTAAAAAACTCATCATTTTGAGCTATACAGTTGAATGAATTTTAAAGAACATGGAAAGTCACCATAGCCACCAACATAATTGAAATATAGATCATTTCCGTTTCTCCAAAAAGTTCCATTGAGACACCTTGAAATCAGTCTTCTTCTCTCATTCTTAATGCCTGGTAACTAATAATCTGATTTCTGACCCTATAGTTTTTCTAAAATGTCATATCAATGGTATTAAATCCTATATAAATTTTGTGCCATTCTTTTCCTCTTAGCATAATGTTTTTGACCTGCATCCTGTTATTACAACCTTGCAGTTTTTACTTTAATTACACTACATGGAAACACCACGTTTCGCATACCTACTAATCAGTCAATAAATATTTGGGCTGTTCCCAATTTGGGGCAATTATGAGTAAAGTTGCTACCAAAAAATCATGCATAGCACTTTGCACAGACATAAGCTTTCATTTCTTTTGAGCATATAACTAGAAGTAAGACTTCTGGATCATATGCTGAGATAGGTTTGACTTACCAGAAACTGCCCAACTGTTTCCTAAAGTCATAGAAATACTTCGCAAACCTAATTCTAAAGCCTAAAACTATACAACTTCTAGAAGAGAACACAGGAAAAAATCTTTACAACTTTAATTAAGCCAATATTTCTCAGGAGAGAAAAAGCACTAAACATAACAAAAAGCAATTATAAATTGGAGTCAGTCAAAAGTTAAAACTACGGCTTCTCAAAAGACACTGTTAAGAAAATGAAATGGTAAACTACAGACTAAAAGAAAATACTGACCAGACATAAAGTTCATGTGCAATTTAAAATAGCTTATTATCTAAATAGCTTACTTTCTAAAGAGCTTACTATTTCAATTGCACACGACCTTTATGTCCACCCTTTATTTAGGAAAGACATGTCTGATAAAGAAAGTGTATCTAGATTGTATAAAGAACTCTTCTTCTTCAAAATATTAAAATATGGGATACAAATATTTTTGTTATGTTGGTAGCCTTTATAATGCGTGAGTAAGAGCTGTTAGTGTGCCCATCACCCAAATGATGTTCATTGTACCCATTAGGTAGGTTTTTACCTCTCCCATCCTCCCAACTTCCTGATTTCCAATGACTTTTACTTCCCTCTGTCTCCATTTGTGCCCATTAGTTAGTTCCAACTTACTAGACAGCACATGTGATGGTTGTTTTTTCGTTCTTGAGATAACTTTACTTTATTACAGCACAGTTCACAAGTGCAAAGATAACGGCACCAACCCAAGTGCCCATGAATTCATGAATTAACAAAATGTGGTGTATCTATATGTATATATATATACCTACATACACGTGATGCATACTATGGAGTACCACTCAACCATAAAAAAAAAAGAATTGATATCTTTTGCAACAATTTGGATAGAATTGGAGACCATTGCATAAAGAACTTTTACAACTGAGTAATAAGAAGACTGCTGATAAAACTTGGATAAAAGATTTGAACAAACATTCACCAGAGGAAAGACACAGGTGGTAAATAAGAACATGAAACAATGGTCAACATCGTTGGTGATTTGTGAAATGCAAATTTACACTATCAACTCCATACACCTTCAGAAATATTTAAAATTTAAAAAATTCCAAAGTGCAGGAGCTGATAAAGAGCTTGACCTCTGTACATTTTGTTGGTGGTGGTGGAATGATAACCAGCGAGTGAGTGGTTTCCACTGAGAGATGGGAGCTCATCCTCAGTAACACGGCTCAAGAATCAGCTCTTAGAAACACCCAGACAAGATTCTGATTTTTAGCAACTTTGTTTTGTATAAGACAGTTCTCTGATTACACTGATTACAGTTAGTCTGTCTTAAAAACAAAGGTCCTTCTAATTATTGTTTAGATATGTCCAGGTTCAAAGAAAGAGAAACAAAGATGTGGAAACAGAGAGAAAGAAGGAGAAAGGGGAGGAGAGAAGAAACAGGTATCATTCTACCCCCAGAGGCTGGAGAAACATGGAGCTAATTGCCCATTGGAATTTTGAACCTGGGCTACTGAACCATCCAAACATAACAGGAAAATTTTATATTTTTTAAACCTACATAAGTGTTGTAGATTGTCTTCTATCCAGAATGATGTCATTTGATATTTCCTCTTTTTTCAGTTCTCTTTTATACAACAGACCTCTGAGTTACAGGTTTTATTGTAGTTATCTGTCTCCACTCAAGGCAGAGTCATAATAAAACTACAATCCCTTAAATGCATGGCATCTTGAAACCAGTAATTACTAAATTAAGAGTGCTGATAAAAAAAGGTTCATTTTCCATATACCTTTCCCACATCCAATGAATACTTCTGCCTGAACTGAATTTGGCAAGAGCTGATCAGGCAGTTACGTAACCCTCCATTTGCCTACATATGTCCCCATTGGCACTTACTGCCAGGATAAGCAGAATTTAGACCAGGAATTCGCAGAGTCAGTACTAAAAATCAGCGAGTAAGCAGCAGGTTCTGTTCCTGGTAAAAACCCAGGTCACAGGGGTGGGCAGGGGCAGCCAGAGGTCAAGGAAACCGGGAGCCAAGTGGGGCAGATGCCAAAGCCACGGTCAAGAACGAGAGCCAAGAAGCCATCCGGAGCCTGGGAAGCATCAGCAATGACACAAGACAGGAAGCCATCTCCAGAGGGATCGCATTCTCCAGGATGCTCCGGGAAACTTTTGCAAGTTAACATGCCTGAGCCAACGCCAGGTCTATAACATCATTAAGGAGCTCCCCTGACAATAAAAGCCCAAGCTGACAGTATATCTTTCTGTGTTCTTCTGGACAGTTACAATGGTTATTTTTTCTCTGTCTATGAACACAGTCAAATAGATAATTTTACATCTTGCTTTTTTCTTCAAACAGATAATTTCAAATTCATCTGAATCATACTCTATATTTATCTTTGGACATCTCTCCTGCACCTACTGGTGTGTTGCACAGATTAGATACTTGATAAGATATTTGTGGACTAAATTTGCTTTCACTTCTAAGTTTAGAGAAGTCATTCTGTGTAGAAGCAGCTCAACTATACTAGAAGGTGACAATTTGGTATCCAGTATTTTTGCACTAGTTATCTTGGGAATTACTTATGTTGTATAAGCCTCAGTTGCCAGCTCTGCAAAATATGGTGAAATAACACTTTTCCACCTGAATATTAGAAGGTTAGACTAAAACATGACCTTATAGTCACAAAATGAAACAGACCTTTTTTGAATTATAGGAGAGATCCACACTAGTTTTTGGAGGAATTATATTCTAGTCCCAAATCTTCCAGTAAGAAGCTGTGTAGGTGTGGAAAATCATAGAACACATTTGCATGTTAGCATATAAGTCCATTTTCACAGATTGAGAAATGAAAAACTTTACTATAAGCAGAATCATTAAACCCAATCACTTTAATGAAATGCCTAAGATATTTCCTACATCACTGTGGACCCCCAGATCCTGGACAATCTTACCTTCACTCTATAATTTACTTCAAAAGTGGCCAAGTACATTTAGGATGAATGAGAGTGTAAAATACCCTAAAAAGAAATGAAGAACACATGTAGAACATTCAAGCTAATCGTTAAATGAACCAAAGTTCAAGTTCCAATTTCATGATGGCATGTTGATCTAGACATACATGTATTTCTTTTATTCTAGATACTATTTCATTTACCAACAAAAGCTGTTTTTCTTTGCATGTAAAAAAATGAAATGAAAGATATGGTACAAAGACACGTACTATCAATAGATAAGAAGTTTAAGGATTTCTTATTGATTACAAGTGACTATCACTAACTACTGAACTCAGGCAAAAAAGAGATTCCATAAACATTAGGAGTAATTTGTTTTTGACAAAAAACTCAAAACTCAGGATGGAAAGAAGATTTGCAAAGGAGACCATGGGGAGACTGTGCCATAGTTTTAGGAGCTGCCCCACTCCCAGACAAATAATGCAACTAGCTGCAGTGTGTACTCCACACTTAGATTACCTAGATTATCTAGAACAGTGGGGCTTTTACCAAAGCAGACTTTGATTACTGGTAGGATAAAAAGAAGAGACAGACACTGCTTCCACCAACTTTCACCCCAAGAAACATATAGGATAAAATGAGTTTGCACAGCAATGAAATCTTTCCCGGTGATTTGACTGATGGTAACTAAAGTTCAGGCTCGAACTAGACGCTCCTAGCAATCTGCCGCTAGAGGATTGAAACTGGTTGGTTTGGAAAGACCCTGGGACAAAGCTAGAGAACTTTGAAGACCCCACAGCTGGAAGAAGATTGGCTTTTTAAACCATTAGTGCCTAGTTTCCCCCTACTTAAGAACATAGAAACAAACAAAAAACAAAGTATTAATATGGCCAAAATATAAGAAGTGTTACACCTGTACAACACCAGCTGATTCTGTAGCTGAGAGAGGACGTCAGGACACTGACCTGCGGCCAGACATGCCCAGACTCCAGGCTCAGCACCTCACTGAGGAAGTCCACACCAGTGGAAATATTTGGATTCTACCCCATCTAGTGTACAAACTGGCACTATTGTCAGATGATATGACACTGGAAGTCACTCAGTTTCCTGAAAAGAAGCTCAAACAAATACATTAAGTGCCATTTCTCAATATTAATACAAGAAAGTACAAAGAGTGAATATTCTCAGTAGAAATTGAGAATGTGGAGGCGGAGCAAGATGGCGGACGGGATGCACCCCTGAGTCAACTCTCCTGGTGATTTCAGGTGAGAGTGAGCTTATTAATCCCTTCCGCGGCATCTTTGCACGGAAAGGCAGCACAGGGCGAGCAGCAAGGAGGGGAA
>CAUYQV010008349.1:0-16572 GCA_963574575.1 Galagoides demidoff
TTTTGAGATGGAGCCTCAAGCTATCCCCCTGGGTAGAGTGCCATGGCATCACAGCTCATAGCAACCTCCAACTCCTGGGCTCAAGCAAGTCTCCTGCCTCCACCTCCCAAGTAGCTGGGACCACAGGCGCCCGCCACAACGCCCGACCATTTTTTGGTTGCAGCCATCATTGTTGTTTGGCGGGCCCGGGCTGGGGATTTGAACCCACCACCTTAGGTGTACGTGGCTGGCGCCTTAGCCAATTGAGCCACAGGTGCCGAGCCTATGTGGCCTTTCTATCTATGGTCTTCTCAACTGACAGTTCAAAAACTTGATCTTGGCTGGACACAATGGCTCGTGCCTGGAATGCCAACACTTTGGGAGGATTACTTGAAACCAAGAGTTCTAGACCAGCCTGAGCAACATAGCAAGACCCCGTCTCTACAAAAAATAAAAAAATTAGCTGGACTTGGTGGGTTGCACCCTCAGTCCCAGTGACTTGGGAGGCTGAGGCGGAAGGATCCAATGATGACACTGGGTAACACAGTGACAACCTGATTCAAAAGAACACCCCCCCAAAAAAACCCCCAAACATGATCTCTACAACTTCTTGAAACTCTACTTTGCACATCTGTATTAAAAGAGAACTAATCTCAGCCTGTCTCCTCCACTAAGCCTACACAGCCCACACAGTCACAAGCTGCTCTTGCTGGTGGCATGGAGACTGTGACACTTGTCATGCACTTGGATGTTGCTTCCGTCTGGGTGGGCCTTAAACATCTCACTTCTCTTTAGCCTTTCATGATGAGACCTCAACTCTTGAGAAATTTTGCTTTGCTCGTAAGTTGGAATAAGTGCTCATGGGAATCTTAGGAGCCGATGTCATGGAACCCCAGAAAGGCTAAGGCAGTCCCATCGTCCTCTGAATCAGCTAGTAATAGAGCAGAGAAAGAAACCAAGCTGTAAAGTAGACAGACCCAAGTTTGAATCTTAACTCTGCCAAGCTACTAGGTGTGGGAGTTGTTCCAAGTTACATTACTCCCTGGGACTCAGGTTCCTCATTTGCATTTGGATCTTATTCCTACAAGGACTAGAGGACCAGACGTGCTAAATGTGAAAGCCTCTGTCAATGTGGTTATTTTGGGAAGTGGTTGATGCTGGATGGCCTCACAGAGCCCTGCCTGTCTTGGTGCTGGCTGGTCTTCATTCTCACTCCCTCCCCAGAGCCATCCGTCTCAGTTAGGATCCCAGCCCTGCCAGTTACTCAGGGGTGTAACTTGTCCAAGTAATTTAGCCTCTTTGTATTGTTTCCTTATCTTAAAAGAGAAGATAGTAATAGTGCTAACCTCATAGGGTCACTGTGAGGATTTAGTGTGTTAAAGTGCATGTAGCTCACAGACTAAAGTGGGTAAAAATAGCCAGTAAACTATTATTATCATAAGAAGAAACTACTTGGCTTATCTTGTCTCTCATTATGGACTGAAAGCTGCTTGGGTACTGAAGCCTGGTCTGGTTACTAGTTACTAACTCCCATGTGCACTTGAATCCAGTCTTTGGGAGGCTCCATCCAACCCTGTGGCCTCACTGGCCAGTCTGCTAATGCTGGGGCAGGTAGAGTGTGACCAGCCTTTGAGTGAGCAAACCTTTGGCTACCTGCTCAGCTACTGAGCCTTGTGTGTCATCTCCCACTGGATGGAACCCTATAGCTATGTCTACTTGGTTACCAGAAAGAAATATATATATACGTACTTTTTTTTCTTTTTTGGAGACAGTCTCATTTTGTTGCCCTGGCTTTGAGTGCCGTGGCATTATCCTAGCTCACAGCAACCTCAAACTCTTAGGCTCAAATGATCTTCCTGCCTCAGTGTCCCAAGTAGCTGGGACTATAGGTGCTTGTCACTATGCCTGAATAGTTTTTATATTTTTACTAGAGATGGGTTCTCACTCTTGCTCAGGGTGGTCTCGAGCTCCTGGGCTCAAGTGATCCTCCTGCCTTGGCCTCCCAGCTTCAGAAAGAAATTTTATTGCCAGAGAATCACACATCCCCCAGGAGTCTAGAGGACTGTGCGAGATCTGTTTTTAAATATGCCCCCTTGAGTTATGTATTAGCCCAAACAGAATTTTCCTTGGAGGTGCATCTTGGGCACCTTCTCTCAATCTCCTACTCCAATGGGCTCCCAATCTTCTCTCTCTTTCTCTCTCTCTCTTAATCCTCACACCCACCACTCCTTCCCCACAAAGGATTCCTAGCTCAAGGCCAAGTGGATCTATCAAAGTTTCCCTCCTGCAGAGATTGGAGGGCATTGATTTCAGATGCCCAAGAGTGGAACCCTGCCCAGACACACAAACCTTTCTTTGGCTGGTACTGACCCCTCTGTTGCAGGATCTGGGCTGAGTATGCTACTCAAGTCTCAACCTCTTCTGGCTGAAACCAACCTCCCAGGAAAAGGCTGTGGGGGGGGGGAATCCATCTTGGGGTAGGGATAATGCCCCTCTCAGATTCTCCTGTAATCCTGGTGACATGTGGTCACATGACCATAAGCACTTATCTCTACACTCAAGGTGTGGCCAGCCCTCTGTGAACATCAGCTCTCCTTTCTGCCCCATCCCTTACTCCTGCCTGGAGCCTGCTCTTTCTTACCCAGCTGGTGGCCTGGAGAGAACACTCTGACATCTGCCTCCAAGTTGTCACAGATAGGAGTTTCTCTTGGTCCCCAGAATAGTAGGATACTGACCATTGGCCACCTCAAAAAGGCTTGTCTGTACCAGAGAAAGGACCTGGCATTGAACCAGGAGGCTCGGGGCGAGGTGGGATGAGCTTGTCCTGCACTGCTTGGGGTCTCCCCTCTATGGGCCAGGCCATTGCAGGGATCTGCATTCACAGTAGCTTCAGCCACTGCACATTTCCCCAGTAGTTGCAGCACCAGGAGCTTGAATTTCCTTCTGCTCAAGGGGCCTGGACATCTGATGGAGCTTTTCCATCACCCATGAGCAGCCTGCATTCTGATTCTGAAGACAGAAACACGGCAATCTCTCCACACTGTCACTGTTTGTTACAATTTGATGTTTTCTTTCCCACAACCCAAGACAAGCCCTTGGAATCACATCTTTCCTGGTGTTGTCATCTTTGAGGACTGACATCTAGTTATAAGTAAAGAAAAGAAAAAACCCTCGTTTATTCAATAACTAACTAGTTATCACATGTCACCAAGAAGGTCTGATTTGTCCTTTTTGTATCCACAGAGAGCAAAAAGAACAAGGAGTGAGGGAAAACACTAGGAACAGTACTGACACATATCCTCAAATAAAAATGTGACCACCTTCGATTACGAGTGTCATCCTCCTCTTTTAACAAACTCACACCCGAATCCTGGGCAGCTGAATAGCAGCTTGTCTAACCGAGGTGCCAAGGGTTCTATGAAAGCCCTCCCAAATGAAAAAGGCAGGGCCACCTACCATGAACTTTTCTCTGGGACTTCATTCTTCAGCAGTGCTCAAGTGTAAATAAACTTGTTTACCAGGATCAGAATGGCCATGTTAATAAAGTCTTATTTGTGTCACCACAATGACAAATAATCTGTGCCCAGCTGAAGTCAGGAGTGTGGAGGAAATAACCAGAGAAATTGTGTTTCTGGTCTGAAGTTTTTGTACAGATGTCTTAACCCAAAGTTAGTACAGTCAATATTCGCTCTGCTTCTTTTAGCTGTGTGTCTGTGGTAGAGTAAGACCTTGTTACTGTGCCTAATGTGGTAAACAAAATTATACTGTATGCGACAAGAAGAGTAAAGTAAGCAGCACTGATGGATGCACCAACGGGTGTGACTTTGGTGGCTGACTTTGGTTTTTATGAAATGAATGCATGAATATGAGGACCCTAATTACTGCTTTGAATTGACAAAGTATGGTGAATATATACACAATGGTACAGTACAACTCTGGCTGTGGCTCACGGCAGCTTTAGAAGTAAATATGGAAACTCCTGTGTGCCATGGTATTACATAAAGAGTTTATTAAGGAAAAAGCAAGACAATTTGTTAATACCTTATTGAGTAGAATTGAAGGAGGATGAATTTTGCTTGTTTGTTTTATTATTCTATGGTAATGACCAACAAACTCCTGCCTATGGGCCAAATCTGGCCCACTGCCTGCTTTTGTAAATAAAGTTTTATTGGAAAGAAGCCACATTCATTTGTTTCTATGTTGTCTGTGGCTGCTGCTGTCATGCTACAATGGCAGAGTTGAGTCATTGTGACAAAAACTATATGGTCTGGGAGGCCTAAAATATTTACTATTTGACCTTTTACATAAAAAGTTCACCAGCCTTTGTTCTTTGGAAACAGTTATTTCTGAGAAGGTTCATGTACAGTTCGTGAAGTGATGGCCAAATGGAGTGAGGAAAGGAAAATTCACATGCCAAGATAATGGGAAGGAAAAAACAGAACTAGAACATATGCAAGGGGGTTGGGGCCTTCGGTGGGTTCCAGCAAGAACGGGAGAAGGGAAGGTTATGTGGGCTGTGATTCCACACTTTAATAAGCAGTCTATGTGGAGTAAAAATCTAAATGGAAATGCTTGGGTACAAAGGGAAATTACTATGTAGGTTTTCAGAGAGCTGTTAAACATTTTATCAACTCAAGGGATCTCTGACTCACAAATAAGTCATGTCAAAATCAGAACTATGGTAGAGCAACACATCGCTTTGGAAGCTCAACCACGAAGAGGAAGGATCCCACCTTCCTCTGGAACTTGGGCTCTCAGGCTTTTAAGGCTGTGTATGGAGGCCATCCCTACATTTGTACTGTTGCTGCAAAGTGAGAGAGAAGAAACATGGAATATTTTTCTTATGCTCAGTAGGGTTCATGATGTTAGGCCAGTGCCTACCTGTGTAATAATTACGTGTTTGGATTTAGTAACCCGTGGGTCACAAAGCAGGTGGGGGCTGTGGATTTTGCTGGAGATGAGGATCTTTGAATCCCAAAGGCAAGGGTGTGATATTGCTCTGGGTAGAGACTAAATAATGTGACTGCTAATAAAATAATAACTCATTAGCCCAGAAAGCCCAACGTCTGGGCCTTCTTAGTCATCCTAAAGGTGAATTCTAGTTCAACGAGTCCTAGCGAGACTTCTACTTTCCCTTTCCTGCTTTTTTGGTGAGAAGAACACCGGTGTCCATGTGATATTTGAGCTCTGTGTCCAGCCACTGCAATAGTAGCTAACCCGCATCTCAGGCACTGCCTGGGATGAACTTTGCCTGGTGACTCCTTTAATGCCCCAGACAACTCTATGCAGAGGTGCAATCATCATCCCCATTTTAAGATGAGAAAACTGAGGCACAGAGAAGATAAGTAACTTGCCTGTGGCCACACAGCCAGAGAGTGGGGAAAGCCAGGCAATGTGGCTTCAATGTCTATGCTTAAAAGAAAAAAAACCTCTTCGGCCAGGCAACGTGGCTCATTCCTAGCACTCTGGGAGGTCAAGGCAAGTGGATTGCTTGAGCTGAAGAGTTTGAGACCAGCCTGAGCAAGAGTGAGACCTTGTCTCTAAAACTAGCCGGGTATTTTGTGGTAGGTGCCTGTAGTCCCAGCTACTTGGGGAAACTGAGGCAAGAGGGTTGCTTGAGCCAAAGAGTCTGAGGATGCTGTCAGCTATGATGCCACAGCACTGAGGGCAACAAAGTGAGACTCTGTCTCATAAAAACCCCAAACTTTTAAAAATGGACCTCAGGTACATAGAATTAGGTTAATTACAATCCTGGCACAAAATGCTCTCTTTTGTGTCGGCCCTTTTTTGTGTTGGCATTTGTTTTTTAGAGATAGGGTCTTGCTCTGTCACCTGGGATAGAGTGCAGTGGTGTGATCGATCATAGCTCACTGCAGCCTCAAACTCCTGGGCTCAAGTGATCCACTTGCCTTAGGCTCTCCAGTAGTGGGACTGTAGTGGGCCCTCTTTTACTTATTTAAATAATGAAGTTAAAAACCATTTAAAATACACATACACTCATACACACACAGATACAAACGCACTCATATATACACACACACATAATGCATACATACCCACTTACATACACAAACTCATACACATCTACATATACATATACATACATACCCACTTAACATACACATCTACATACACATATACACTCACACACACTCATACATATGCATATGTACACTCACACACATATACATATATACACACATGCTTATACAAACACATGTGCTCATACAATCACACATACACACATATACACACACACACATACACATGTATATACACACACACTCATACATACATAATCATATGAACACATGCCCTCATATGTAGACACACACGCTCATCACACACATACCGCCTTAGTTTGGGCTCCCATGGAAGCAGACCCTGACACAGAGATTTGAGTGCAGGTGGGTTACTCAGAAGGTAAAGGGAAGTCGGTAGGAACGTGAGGGAGTGAGAAAGGAAAAAGAAGCCACAAATAGAGGCCGCACTCCTAAGGAGCAGCCCCAGAGAGCTAGGGGAACTCATCCCTGGGACAAACGCTGGAAAACATATGCTTTGGAATTGCCCAGTGCATCCCAGGGGTGAGGGAATGGGAATATGTATACACCAGCCCCAGTCAGTAGCTGGTTGACAGATTCTAAGGAACTAGGGGGAAAGCCTTCGGGGACAGAGAGGCAGATCCTGGCGGTGAGAGGTCATCTAGGGTACATGAAAAAGCAGGGTCCAAAGCAGTATTTCTCAGTATTTTTTTAAAATCACTTTCATCTATATGTAACTTTTCAATTTTTTTTTTTTTTTTTTTTTTTTTGTCTAATTGCCTCTCCTGCCCTGATGACGTTTTAACACTGTGTCCCTTTGGAATGCCCACAAGTCATTATAATACATAAGATTTTTTTGTGTGTTCCCTTCCACCAACCATTTTTTCTCCTGTTGGCAGTACTGCCCCACATGGTCCAAGTGCCACAGGCAGGATGTGGACAGTATCTGACGTATGTACACAGGAGGCCCCACACCATTCAGCCGTGTTTCTCTAGCTCTGCTCACTAGGGTGACTCGCTGATGCCAGTGTGGTGAATCCACAGGCACAGAAGAGAAACATACCCTCGGTTCATTCTTCCAGGCTGAGGAGTCTTGGGAATAGAACAAGAGATAGGAGAGGTGCAGATTGAAACAAATGATTAACTTTGATAATCTATCACAGCGGAAGTGAAGCTGTGGTTTTCATTATTCTCCGGGATCTCTGTGCAGTTTCCATGTCCCTGAAAGGAGCCCCGGCACAAAGCGATTAGGCCCTGCCTTGGTATTTGCTGCTGCCACACTCAGATCTTAGGGAGGATGTGAACATCCCTCTCTGTGCCTGAGTCCCACCACAATCTCGCACCAATGTCAAGCTAACTTCTCATGTTCCCGAGTTGAAAAGCCGTTGAACAGATGGTGGCTGACACCTTTCTCAGGAATCCTGGAAACCCACCAGTCTACCCACTGAGGCAAGAAAAAAAAATGGATCCGAAAGTGTAATGCAGAAAAAAATGACTGAAGTGGGATGAGTCCAAGAGAAGCCCTTTCTACTTGGTGTGATGGCGAGGTGTTCTCTGAGGATGCTCAGAAGCCAGGAGTTGGGGAGCTGGACAGAGCACCTGCAGTCTGTAAGGCAGGGGGTGCTGCTGCAGCCAGGAGGCTGAGACCAAACAGCCTCCTGACCCTGCCGGGGCACTGGGAAACTCCTTCCCCCAGAGATTCTGGAGATGAGTTAGAGCAAAACATTCCAAATTTTGATGCTTGCCTTAAAAATAACAGAATTTCTTTCAGGTTCTAAATGGAAGTTTAAGTTGTGAAAACTAGGGAAAGTGAAAAGAAGAAAAGGAAAATCAACGCAATATGGCACACTGAACTTTTTTCTTGAAATTGAAAAACACACTACGAACCTGTATTCCCACCTTACGACTGAAGATCAAGCAAAGAAATTTTTTCTGCTATTTCCTTCTTAGGGTAGGAAAAAAGCCTGAGTAAAGAATGTCTTTGAGGGGAGAGGAAAATCCCAGCTTTAACCACACGTTAATACCTTGTAAGGTGTATAGACTTGCCTGTATGCCAAGTAATTTCAAATTTTTGAAACAAACAGGGTGATAATTAGATCATATGATCCAAGATGCTACGTCCAATCATTTCTCCTCTTTATTAAATACGAGATATAATATCTATTTTACATTTGTCCTGGTATAAAATTCATCTTTCAGCCTTAATAACAATTTTGTGGCTTACCACTTAAAAATTGCTAGAAATCAAAGTACTCTAGCAGTGTTGCTCTGATTTTTCAGTTTCTATAGACTCAAATCTTTAGGACATTAGTAACAGTCCCAGGAATGGGAGAGAATCCTAGAATACAGGACACATCCACAGGGGCTGGATGGAATTTTAAAGACTTCAAGCCAAACGATTCCCTTCACCTACAGAACCGGAAGCTGTATCCAGAGAAGTTGAGCAATGTCCTCAGGTTTCCAACTGGTTGGCAACAGAACTCAGATTTCTGCTCCTGCACAGGCCTGCTTATTCCTCCTAACACAATATGAGAAAAGGGCCCAGAGTCACTGAAAAGTCCTCTCAGTGGAAACCTAGGGCCACAGGTTGGCATTTTAGAAACTTCAGGTAAAAAAATTTACTTAGCATTGTGACAAGAGAGGAGCAATGGCTTGAAAATGGTACATAGGGCCAGCTTTATATTGGCCTAGTAGAGAACTGTCCAGCAAAATTGTTGACAGGATAACAGAACATCCCCCCCACGGATACATTCAAATTCTGCATACCTGTGTTTAGATCCTAAAAGGCAGGAGTAAACGTTTCATTTCACAAATAAATAGGAGCTTTACATGCACATGGGAGTGCTAGCCTCATTCTCAATTAAGTCAAATTCTGGAACCACAGGCACAGAGTGAGTGCAGCATTAAGTGAGCTAACCAAGATTGCAGCAAGGACAAGAGCTGGAGTCAGGAGCTCCTGAACGTCCCTGATAGCTGATCTGTTTACCAGAGGAGATTTTGATAGAATAATAGGACCCTAGCCTGGCAGAATTCAACTTTAAAAAGGGATACGTGACATAAAAAAGAAATATTAGACTTTCTGTTTTTCTTTTTATTTAAAATATAAGGAAGAAAATGTTTACTAGCATCTAATATGTGGATGACAGCATTGCTATCTCTTGGCCAAACATCTCCACGTGGATGATGCCAGAAATCCCAGGAGAAGAGAGAGGGAGGTCTTATCATAATGCTTTGCGGTCTGGATGCTTGAGATTAAGTGGCTTCACAAACTGGAGTACCTACTTTTAAGTAAACTGACATTAACAAAACCGGCAAGTAGAACCTCTGGATGTGCTAATGCTGAGCTTGGTTATTTAGATTAACCCTTTAGAGCTTCAGATCAATACTCCCACTGAAAACATGTTTTTAAAAAGGCTACATAAAATATATTCTAAGACTTTTCCTTAAAATATCAAGGAATTAGCAACATAAAAATTACTGGGTAAATGAAAATTGATGGAAAATTGAGAAGCCTGAAAACCCTTGTTCTCAGGGCACTTACTGGTCTAGGCATGCTAGACCAGCAGAAAGCAAAACGGAAAGTCCAATATTTCTTTTTAATGTCATGTATCCCTTTTTAAAGTTGAGTTCTGCCAGGCCAGGGTCCTATTATTCTATTTACAGCCTCTTAGGGCAAGAGGAACAGAAATCAAAACCACAAGAAGGCCTCTCCCAAATAAGCTGGGACCACCAAGTGGGGATACGTTTTCTAGGTATGTGGCATTCAGAAGTGAACCGACTGGGGAGTGGATTTAAAGCCCAAAGTATGACCATTAGGGAGGAGAAAAGCCCTGCTAGCTGTGAACTTCAGAAGTCCAGACTGTAGTGCTTTAGGGTGCTCAGTAGAAACATGTACAGATCCTCTTCTAATGAGGCTCCTTCCTTCTAGATCTCAGATGATTCCTACAAATAATTTTTAGTGACAAAGAGCAGCATACAACTAAAAATAAGGACATTGGAAAATAGACACTGTGAATGAGAAAACCAGAGCAACATAAAAAAACAGGAACACTTACAGACTTCAGATTTTGGAATTGTCAAGCACAGGCTATAAACAAGTATGCTTATGATGTTTAATGGTTAAAGATAGTATTAAAAATATCTATATAAGGAAAAAGAAACTATAAAATGTGATACAGAAGATTTGAACAAAAACTAAATAAAGATTTCTACAAATGAAAAGCTCAAGAATTGAAAAGATTGGCTCGTTGCCTGTGGCTCAAGCGGCTAAGGCGCCAGCCACATACACCTAAGGTGGCAGGTTCAAATCCAGCCCGGGCCCACCAAACAACAATGACGGCTGCAACCAAAAAATAGCTAGGCATTGTGGTGGGCACCTGTGGTCCCAACTACTTGGGAGGTGGAGGCAGGAGAATTGCCTGAGTCCAGGAGTTGGAGGTTGCTGTGAGCTGTGATGCCCCAGCACTCTACCCAGGGTGACAGCTTGAAGGCTCTGTCTCAAAAAAAAGAATTGAAAAGATTAATTTAGTGGATGCATGTAAAAATATACTAAATATATTCAAAAAAATAATTTGATGAGTCGGAAGCTATGCTGGAAGAGTTTTGTGGAAGACAGCACACAGAGACAAAAAGATGGAAAATACAGACTAGAGTTTACAAGCTACAGGAGATAGAGTGAGAAGGTGTGACTTAGGTTTAAGTAGAGTCCCTGAAGAGAGGCCAGAGAGGATGGTGCGGAACCGATACTTAAAGAGATTATGGCTGAGAATTCAATAGTGAATCATCTCTCAATGGAGTTAACAATGAATTCAAAGCAGGATAAAAAAAAAAAAAAAGAAATGTAAGCCTAGATGTTTCACTGTGAAATGCTATCACAGCAAAAACAAATAAAAAGTCATGAAAGAGCCAGTGTAAAAAGATATACTGCCTGTACTGGAGTCACAGACTGACAGCTGACTTATAAACTATTAAGAATGGAAGTCATAAAAGAGTGCAGTGATATTTTTCAATAAGATGAACCAAAAAATGGTTTCCAACCAAGCATTCTATCCTCAGAGATAATGTTTTTCAAGAAGAAGAGAAAAATAAATATACTTTCAGAAACAAACAAAAACTATGACTTCACCACCAGTAGACTATTAGAATAGACTCTCATTTAAAAAAATTCTAAAAGCAGAAATAAATTTTTTCCAGGAAGAAGACAAAGAAGAAAAGATAGAATGAAGAGGAAAGAAGATAGAAAATAAGTGGCCAATTCAAAACAAACATTCGCTATATAAAATAATAGTAGTGTCTTGTATGGTTTTAAAAAAAAAAGGAAGCTGGATGAGGTGGTGCACACCTGTACTCCCAGTAACTTGGGAGGCTCAGGCAGGAGGATCACTTGAGCCTAGGAGTTCAAGTCCAGCCTAGGCAACACAGCAGGACCTTGTTTCAGAAAAAAGAAAAAAGAAAGAAAGACAACATTAGGGGAAAATTATAGTGATCACAGCAGCCCTTTCCTTGCACTGATTCTCCACATAATGAACACATAACAATTACAACAAAACTGGTGAGGATATGTCTCCAAAAGCAAAAAACTCTAAAATACAAGTGTGTCGGGTCCCTCCATGTTCGACACTTGTCAGGGCCTGGGACTGGCCAGGTGTCTGGCCCCTGGCCCATCTAGGTCCCAGGTGTGGACTGCTAGGCTACCTGCTCAGGAATAATTGCTCCTAAGTGCCTGAGGGCAATTTGCTTTAGCAGAAGGGAGAAAAAGAGAAAGACAGTATTTGAGGGAGTAAAGCAGTCTTAGTGAGAAGAATACATCTTAGCTGTCTTTTGTAGAGAGATGCCATGCAGGTGTTCTGCGGGCAGGAGAAGCGACAGAGTCACAGTGAGTGAGTCCATGATAGAATGCACGCTCCAGTCTCTTATAGACACAGTCCTGTGGCTCTTAACACCACAGGTGTAGAGACTGCTAATCACTGATGCTCTTGTCTCACGCTCTCTCCTGTTTGTTAGGAGAGCCAAATCCCTCCTGTCCCCTTATCACCAGGGTGTTACATTACCGAGCTACACAGGTGTTTTTTATAATTCTCACTCCTCCTTACCATAAGCTATATGGGCTGCTACACACATGGGTGTGTGGTCAAACCCCTAATAATGCTGAGCCTTTTGTGATGTCCGTGTGGAAAGAAGAAAATAGAAGCACCAAAGTGACATTTGAGGCATTTGATCTACCTGAGAAGAGAAGAGCCACAAGGAATTTACTAGAAAATGTAGATAACTAACTGAGAAGAGCAGCTGAAACTGGCCAGTACTGGATGATGCTATGTAAGGGTCAGGAACTCTTCAAACACCCCTCTAGGGCACAGCTCGGTGAGAGAAAAGTTCTGGGAGCAGAATTAAAACTGGGCAGGGTAAGGACAATACAATGAAGGGAGAGAAGGTCCAGCCCAAAATAGGAGAGGGAACCAGAGACAGCAAATCTCAGAAAGCAAACCATTGTGTTTTTGACACGACACAAAAACAACAGAAGTGGAAACTTCATGATACTAGAAAATGTTCCTGAAGCCCACTTCAAGCTAAAAGTCAAGAAAGCATGTTTCACCTAAAACTTAGCAATAGGAAAAAAAATTAAGAAATTCTGTACAAAGTTAGGGTTTTTTTTTAAAAAGGAAGAAGAATCAGATACAGTAAGAACACAAACAAATCTACCTGCAAGTTAGAGTAAAAATGTAATCTATTAGTGAAAATGACCTTTAAAATTAAGAAAATGATAAAAGACATGGAAATACAGTAAACTTTTGAAACTGAGAAATAAAATGACAGAAATTAAAGAGGTAAAAGATAAGACAAATGTCACTTCAGAAATGAAGACTCATCTAGAAAGAACATGGGCGCAAATAGGCAAAAAATAATGCCTAAAGGGCAGCGCCTGTGGCTCAAAGGAGTAGGGCGCCAAGCCCATATGCCAGAGGTGGCGGGTTTGAACCCAGCCCTGGCCAAAAACTGCAAAAAAATAAAAATAATGCCTGAAGAGAAATGCAAGATAAAATATGAGAAAGTTTTTAAATAAAACAAATAAAGACGATGATAGAAAGGACTTAGGAGAAAGTGACAAATGTAAAACGTGGCATAGAAGACTAAACATGTGAATGATGGCAATTCTAAAGAAGCAAGCTCAGCAAGGGAACCAAACAAGTACTTGAGACACTAATCCAGGAAAACATGCCTAAAATTTGAAGGAAGGATTTCTTTAAATTACATGTCGAAGAAGACGCCACATACCACTGGCCAAAATCAGGACAACTTGAGCTTCAGTAAAGATAATGTTTAAATTCATGAGTTTATAATAACATTGAAAAAATTTAAAAAGAACTGGTCACCCTCTGAGGATGACAAGGAACCAGTTCAATGTTTTTCAATGTTCTTGACAACTGAGGAATAAAGGAAGAATCCAGCATTTATCCTTTCTTTCCTGTATCAACTGTACTGCTCAGTAACCAGATAGCAGTTGGACAAGTGTGTCTTTATAATAGTATTACAATTATTAAATAACAACAACAAAAAAGATAGAATGTCACCATTCTGCTTCCCTAATGAATTAATAGATTTAGGCACTAAGCATCAACAACTGCTAACATCAATAAAAGAGACAACTGGGCATTATGTGCCTCCTATAGTCTTGCCAAAATCTAACTCGATTCTTGCCAAAGGGATCAAACCTGAATCTGATCCAGCTTCTGGATCCAGCTGCCCAATTTTCTGGAAATACAGAGGTCAGAGAAATAAACTGTACCACAAGGAGGCAATCAGCAAAATCTTAGCCATGGAAAACTAAACTACTCCTACACATCCCAAGTTCCTTAAGAGATAAACTGTAGGGTGGACACAGGGAAGGACAGAGAGGGAATTTATAGATTAAAGGAGACGTAAGGGAGTTGTCGAAGCTGGGCACAGTGGCTCATGCCTGTAATCCTGGCACTTTGGGAGGCTAAAGTAAGAGGGTCACTTGAGGCCAGGAGTTTGAGACCACCTGAGCAACATAGTGAGAATCTTTCTCTACAAAATATAGAAAAATTAGCCAGGCATGGTGGCGCACAGGTGTAGTCCCAGCTACTAGAGAGGGTGAGGCAGGAGGATGGCATCAGCCCAGGAGTTGGAGGCTGCTGTGAGCTAGGTGTCAAAATTCTTTAACTTTGGAAGACAATGCTATCCTCGTGGGCACATTTGGTTGATAAAATTGTTTTTTGAAGAAACTTAAGGTAAAAAGAAACTTAAGGAAATGATAAATATGGAAATCAAGGTAGTGGTTACTTAAGGGGTGGGAAAGGGGGTTATAATTGGGAAGAGGCATTCAGAGTTGCTACCAGTGTGGCTGGCAAAATTTTATTTCTAACCTGAGTTACCAGAATGGTGTTTATCTTAAATCTTTTAAGACATACATTTGATTGATGTGGCTATTTCCAGACTTTATGTTACAATAAGATTGTTCTAAAACCAGATTTAGGGCAGTGCCCATAGCTCAGTAGGCAGGGTGCTGACCATGTACACTGAGGCTGGAGAGTTCGAACCCAGCCTGGGCCAGCTAAAAACCAACAATGACAACCGCAACAACAACAACAACAAAAATAGGTGGGCATTGTGGCAGGCGCCTGTAGTCCTAGCTACTTGGGAACCTGAGGCAAAAGAATCACTTAAGCTCAAGAGTTTGAGTTTGCTGTGAGCTATGATGCCACAGTACTCTACCCAGGGCAACAGCTTGAGACTCTGTCTCAATAAATAAATAAAATAAAATAAAGAGAGATTTAGGTCGGGTGCAATAACTCACACCTATAATCCTAGCACTCCGGGAAGCTGAGGCAGGAGGATTATTTGAGCTCTGGAGTTCAAGACCAACCTGAGCAAGAGTGAGATCCTATCTTTACCAAAAAGAGAAAAAATTAAAATTATCTGAGCATTGTGGTTAACACCTGTAGTCTCAGCTAATGGGGAACTGAGGCAAGAGGATCACTTGAGCCCAGTCATCTGAGGTTGCTGTGAGCTATGATGCCATGAAACTCTACCCAGAGCAACAGAGTGAGATTCTGCTTCAAAATAAATAAATAATAAAAATAGATTTAAATACATGACGATAGTGCTATGTAAATTTGAAAGAGGAGCAAGTGGAGTTACAGTGGTCTAAAATCCTTATATGTATATCGTTTGTCATAGGAAAGGGTAAGAAAAACGTCTAAAACAAAAGGCCATGAAAAATAAAATTGAACTACCCAGGGGGATAGCTTGAGGCTCCGTCTCAAATAAAAAAAAAAATAAATAAAATTGAAAGTTTGAAGAAACCACAAAAGGAAGCCGATATGGCCCTATTAAAGGAGACAACATCTGCTATTAAATATATAGCAAATATTTTATCGGAGATAAGACAATCACTTCCTAGTGATAAAAGGTTGAGTTCATCAGGAATATAAATGTACACACACCCAGCATTATGGCCTCAAAATATATAAAGTAAAAATTGACAAAATCATACAGAGAAAGAGACAAACCCTCAATCAATGTGGGAGGTTTTTTTTTTGAGACAGAGTTGCCCTGGGTAAACTGTCCTGGCGTCATCGCTCACAGCAACCTCCAACTCTTGGGCTTACGTTTTTTCTCTTGCCTCAGCCTCCCAGGTAGCTGGGATTTTGTTGCCATTGTTGTTTAGCAGACCCGGGCTGGGTTCAAACCCACCAGCCTCGGTGTATGTGGCCAGTGCCCTACCCACTGAGCTATGGGTGCTGCCCAATATGCAAGATTTTTAACAACATAGATAAGCAACTTAAGAAGATTCCTGGAATATTGTCACATATTAAAAGTTTAAACTATATAATACATGTAGTATGTCCTCTAATAATGCAAACATAAGGAAATCCAACGAATTTGCAGAACTGACCTTTCTCCCACTCCTAGTATGAGCTTTTAGCTGCACTGTAAGTTAAAAACAACAATGAACTAAGTAGATCACCAAAGAAATGTGTTACAATTTCCAAGCAGAAACTTTGAAATCAGGGTTCACACTCACAGTCCTTAACGCCTAACATCGCCCTAGATGTGCATCGTGTCTACAGACACTAATGTGACATAAGGTCATCATTTGTTTGACACCTGAAAACTAACATAGCATCCATTTTTCAGGAAGCAGTGCTGGAAAAACTAGATGTCCACATTGCAGGAAGGGAAAAGAACTTTGTCCTCTACCTAAAAAAATTAAATATAAGAAATTAAAATTAAAAGCTAAACATAGAAAATGTCAAACTATAAAACATAGGAGATTATTTTTATGACCTAGGCAGAGCATAGATTTCTTAAATAGGACACAGAAGACTATCCATGAAATAAAATAATAAATTGGGTTTCATCAGAATTTAAAACTTTCCATCAAAAAAATCATCATTAAGAAAAGTGAAGGGGGCTCGGCGCCTGTGGCTCAATCGGCTAAGGCGCCAGCCACGTACACCTAAGGTGGCAGGTTTGAATCCCCAGCCCGGGCCCGCCAAACAACAATGATGGCTGCAACCAAAAAAATGGC
>CAUYQV010008350.1:0-13956 GCA_963574575.1 Galagoides demidoff
TATGTACATTAATGCACTTCTGGGGTACAGTATGGGGTTTTTACATGCAATCCGAAATACTTCCATCAAACTGATCAACACAGCCTTCATGTCATTTTCTCAGTTACTGTTTTAAAACGTTCTGATTCTACTCTTAGAGAGTTTCACTTGTACCCCTGTAAGATAGAAAGAGAAAATCTAATTGCTGTAGTTCCCCACTCAAAGCAGATCATCCAAGAAATCACTGACCGCCATGGAAAACACGGAGAGCTCAACAGAAAAATGGCCAAAACTCGTAATACTCACCACACACATGAACACATGCAGCATATCCAAACAGCCAGGAAACGTGAAAAGGGGCTCAAATTTGTTTGTCCCCAGAGTGCGGTGAGATGCTACTACACACCTATCAGACTGGTTAAAATTAAGAGGGCCAAGTATGCTGAGGTCTGGCAAAGACAAGCAGCAACTTCAATCCTTCATTGTTGGTGACACTAAATTGGTACAACAGCTTTGGAAAAGTCTGTGTTAGTATTTACTCCGAGTAAACATATATGTCCTTTATGACCCAGAAATTTCTCTCCTAGCAGTACACCAACAGAATCGTGTGTATATGTTTACCAACAGATACCTCTTTATTCACAGTAATGCTATTCATTATGGCCTTAAGGTTGCCATGCAATATTTGAGATATACTAAGAATATTAGTTGTTGTTTGTTTGAAATTCAGATTTAATTGTGCATTCTGTATTTTTATTTGCTAAATTTGGCAACCCTGTGTAACGCAAATACAGTCATAGATGCAAAGAAATGAACATGACTGCATTTCAGTAAAACTTACTTTATGAAAATAGTGAGCTGCCCCAAAGTCAGAGTTTGCCAAACCCTGTATCCAGCTATGAGAATTAACAAGTCATGTCTAGGTGTAAAAATATGGATGAACCTCACAAAAATAACATTGAGCAAAATGAGTATATGTTATACAATTACATTTACACAAAATTTTAAAAAGAGGTAAAGCTGGTGATCGTGTTACAAGCCAGGGTAGTGCTTACTTCAGAGGGGGAGCCTGAGGGAGGTAGCTGGTGTTGTTTATACGTTTTGTCTGGGTGCTATTTATACAGTTACGTTGTGAAAATTCATCATGCTGTACACTTATAACTTGTGTGCACATATGTATGTATATAATATGGAAATAAAATATTTATATAAAACTAGGTCAAATTGTCACAAGATCATTCCCATAAGAAATTATTTGTTCTAATACCCAAGTTTTTTTTTTCCTTATTGTAACATTCATTCATATTCTTTATAGGGAATTTAGGAAATACTGCTACTTAAGTGATAAAAATTGCCCTTGGGCCTACAAGCCAGGGAGAAATAGTGACATTTCCCTTCCTCCTACCCCAGCCCAACTTCACTTTCATTGGGTTTTTCTTACAGTGTCAGCATTTTAATGGCTACGTGGTATTTTATTATGAGAAGATAACCATTTTTTGTTATTTAGTTCTTATTTCACAATCATAAACTTACCTGTGCAATCCAGCTAGACTTGGAGGAATAAGGCAAATAGAGAACATGAAGATAAAAACAGACACCCACCAGGAGTGGTGCCCGATGCCTGCAATCCCCAGAAGGCTGGGACAGAAGAATTTCTTGACTCAAGAGTTGGAGGCCATCCTGGGCAATATAGAGAGACCGCCTCTCTAAAAAGCAAAAGCAAAAACAAAAACAAAATACGCACCCAATGTATTAGAGCTGTCCACGGTCTGCAATGGCAATCCTGCTGGTCTTGCCGTTTGTAGACCCAAAGTGCTCCACAGATCCCATAATAGTCACGTGCCTTCTCACCTTGTCATCCAACCACTCAGTCCTGGCGATGCAGACAAAAAACTGGGAACTGTTTTTGTGGGGTTCAACATTTGCTGTGAAGAAAATGCCAGGACCGGTACACCTCAGGATGAAGTTCTCATCTTTGAATTTCCCCCGTAGCAGCCACTGCCAGGATAGTGTATGAAGTCACCACCCCAGCATGGAGTAATTCTGTGTAAGCAGGCACTCATAACCAATCCTTTCTTTCCAGTGCTCAAAGTGTGAAAGTTGTGTGCTGTCTTTGAAACTCTCTGTGCAAATAGCTCAAAGGAGAGGAGACCCAAGATCTTCCCACCACAGCATTGTGGAATTGGCTGCGGTGGGATTGGCTGTGGCCGGCACCAGTGTCTAGCAAGTAGCCTAAAGGCAACCATTTATTTAATCATTTTATTTAATCTTTATTACAGAATGAATCATTCTTTTTTGTATATTATCAATAACTGTGATAATTGAACTAAATGCTAGTTCAATTTTTTGCCCATCCATATTTATGTCTTCAGAAGTAAAAACAGGAGGCCAGGGTGATGGCTCATGCTTATAATCCTAGCACTCTGGGAGGCTGAGGCTTGAGTTCACGAGTTCAAGACCAGCCTGAGCAACAGTGAGACCCCCAGTCTTGACTAAAAAAAGGAGAACTAGCCTAGCGTTGTGGCAGGTGCCTATAGTCCCAGCTACTGGATTGCTCAAGTCCAAGAGTTTGAGGTTATTGGGAGCTATGATGATGCCACGGCACTCTACCCAGCGCAACAAAGTGAGACTTTGTCTCAGAAAAAAAGAATACAGTTAAACAACAGTGACCAATTGCCAGATGCTTGTTTTTATTATTGTAGATGTTATGACTGATGCTTCCTATTGACCCACATGAGTCAGTATTCACTCCGAGAGAACGGAATCATGTCCCGAAAGCAAATTCAGGTATCTGATGCAAATCCCCAAAATGTAAATATGGTAGTTGAGAGAACGAGCAGGTGGGAACAAGTGTTCAAGAGAAAGAGAAGCACCTTCTGTGACCATAGTTGTCTGTCTTTCTAGGTTATGCAAGATGTATTAGTTTGCTAGAGATGCAATAACAGAGTACAATGAAAGTATATTGTCTCACAGTTCTGGAGGTGGAAGTCCAAAATCCATTCCAGCTGGTGGGGCCAGGTCCTTCTGAGGGCTGTCAGGGAAGGACATGCCTCTCCTCCGCTTGCCCATGGTCATCTGTGCTCTGTATCTCCTCACGCTATCATCTTCCTACAGGCATCTGTCTCTTACCAAAGTTCCCCTTTTTATAAAGACACCAGTCATTGAATTAAGACCTACCCTAATGACCTCACTGTAACTGGATTATCTTTATAAAGACCCTCTGTTCAAATAAAACCACACTCTAAGATCCCAGGGGCTGGAATTTCAACATATGATTCAACGTATGAATGGGGGTAGGGGAATGCATTACAAACCATAACAATGGATAAACCCAAATAAAATAACTGGTTTTCTTGATCTCAGCCCTTTGCATGATATAGTCACATGGGTGTTAAAACAGTTGAACATCTGATTAAGTAACAAAGATAGGGCCAGGCACAGTGACTCACATCTGTAATCCCAGCACTCTGGAAGGCCAAGGCAGGTGGATTGCTTGAGCCCAGGAGTTCAAAACCACCTGAGCAAAAGCAAGACCCCCCATCTGTAAAAATAGTCAGGCATTGTGGTGGGTTCCTATAGTCCCAGCTATTCAGGAGGCTGAGGCAAGAGAATCACTTCAGCCCAAGAGTTTCAGTTTGCTGTGAGCTCTGACACAACAGCACTCTACTGAGGGTGACCAAATAAGACTCTGTCTCAAAAAAAAAAAAAAGAAAGAAAGAAAGAAAGAAAAGAAGGACAGAAGTAAAAAAAATGAAGAAGAGAGCAACGCGAAACTTTTCAAGAATAACAGAAACAAAAAAAACACAGCGTTCTTCCCAAATAATGTAGAATCCTTGCTGCTGGTTTTAGGGTTGGTTTGAAAGCTGAGTTCTTGCCCCTAGGTACACGGTCCTGTCACTCTTGATCAGGAATTCTCAGATGAAAACTCCTGGCCTTTCATTGGTGAAAATTCCCTGGCCATACATTTTAGACAAACCATCCTAAGTTAGCTTTCAAAACAATCCCCCACTGAGGGTGTCATGCAATTTTCATTTTCTTTTTCTCTTTAAATGTCAAATTTCGGCATGGGCTTTTAACCCCAAAATGGGCAGTCCATGTGTGGCAAAACCTTGTCTACACATAAAAGATGAGCCAGGTATTCAGTAGAGAGAAAATATTCTCTTTGTTCTTTTGGGTTTTGTAGCTTTCTTTGCTGAAAAATATCCTGGCAGACAGATGTGTCCTCCTCTGTGGCAGAAATATTTTAGTGTGTAGGGTTTATTAATATATAAGAGGCACATTTCCCAGGATGTCATACTAGCACTTAGATGCTGGATTTGAAGATTAGGGATGACTTTAGTCCTGTCTTACATGGGAATCTTGTGATGTGGAATTTCTCATGGAAAGCCAGGCTTCAATACAGTATGTCAAGGCGTATCATCTTTGAGAGAGTATTTTCTCTTCACCAAACTGTGATTGTAACCTTTCTCTAGGGTTTTCTGTGCCTTCTCCCTATGTCTCAAGCTCCTGAAATAATATTTTGGGTTGTCAGAAGACTAACCAGCCCATTAAAAGGGCAAGGGAGGTATTGGAATGCTTTATTCTGGCTTTGCTTTCCTGCAAATGACACATTTTCTTCTCTGAGATTTATGTTATTGCTTTAGAAAATTGTACTCATTTAAAACTAAACATAGTTAAAGCAAGCAAAATGTAACCCCATTACTTTTCACATGTATGTAAAAGAGATTCTGAATAACAGGGTCATCCCCCTCTTGACTTACTCCTGTAAGCTGCCTGTGCTTGATGCTACACCACCTCTGGCTACAATCCCACTAGAGTTTGCAAGTTGAGTAACTTTGAGTACCATCCATGCGAGGATGAGAAACTCTAAAGAAAAAGCAGATGTTTCAGAGGTGGACATAGGATATTAAGTGAGTTTGATTGTGTCCCAATTCTCTAGTGGCAGATCCACCCAGCCATCATTTCCAGAATACTTTTCACAACTCCATCCCCACCTATGCAGTTGAAGAGTCTCTTGCTAAAGGCCTGTCTACCCCAGTGGGATTCTAGGAATCCATGACCCTGCCTCAGGAAAACAAAATCTGCTGTGAAATTTCAAGAATTTTGTGAGCCAGTTGTTAAACACAGCCAACATGAAACATTAAATTGTATAAACTTACAGTTCAATAAATTATATTGGAAAAGGTAATAAATGCACAAAGCTTACTGCTTGTTGTCACTATGTCTTGCTACCATCTTGTCTTGCTACTGTCTGGTGGTTTTCTCTGAATCCGAATAGTGGAAAACGGCGTCAAGGTGTGCTGCCGTCCCAACTTCGCATTCCACTACGGCACAGGGATGGCGAGACGTCAGTCATGGTGGGAGCATTTCACGTGGGAATCCGGACGTGCCACAGGGAAGAGCGTCCCCAACAGAGGCAGCTGTTAAATGTTTACTGCCCCCCCCCATTAGTAATGAAGAGAGTAACCTTTAACTGCGATGCAATGCTCTGCATTTTTCTCTCGGGATTTCATTTGGCTGTTGGATTCTAGAACTGGAAAACCTATTAATGGGTCACAGTACTCAGCTTGGGCAGAAATAAGGTTTGTATGAGAATGGAAGCTGTGAAGCCTCGCTCCTTACTGGGTTAGGAGCTGAGCGTTTTTCCTCAAACAGGAAAGAGGAATTTGGTGATAGGTTTAACGAGGATAGTGGTTTTGAACCAGGAAAAGAAGTCAGTCAGCTGGGGCTATTGTAGGTATCAGATGGGATGCAGCCAGTTCTGGAATAACTGCAGCAGCACTGACCACACAGCAGACTTAGAACAAGGCCTTACAACAAACAATGTCCCAACCTGCTAGCCTTAAAAATATTTTCGCCAGTCTTCAAAACACTGATAAAAATAATCTTAAAAAGACAATGTACAGGGGAATTGTTTGAGGTCAAAAGTTCAAGACCCTGTCTTAATAAAAAATGTTTTTTAAAAATTATCTGGGCTCAGCACCTGTAGCACAGTGGTTACTGCGCCAGCCACATGCACTGAAGCTGGTAGGTTTGAACCCAGCTAAACAACAGTGACAACTGCAACAGAAAATAGCCAGGCATTGTGGTGGGGACCTGTAGTCCCATCTTTGGGGAAGGCTGAGGCAAGAGGATTGCTTAAACTCAAGAGTTTGAGGTTTCTGTGAGCTGTGACGCCATGACACTCTAGCGAGGGTGACATAGTGAGACTCTGTCTCAAAAAAAAAAAAATTATCTGGGCATTAGGGTGCTCAACTGTGTTACTGGGACGGTGAGGTGGGAGGACTCTGGAGCCCAGGAGCTCAAGGCTATAGTTAACTAAGGTCAGGCCACAGTGTTCCAGGCTAGTGCAAAACCAAAGCACCCAAAACAGACAATGGTGAGCAAATGCAGAGAGTTTTTTATGAAATGAAATATTTTCATATAAAGGATTGTTCTTTATTCTGGGATCATGGGTCAACTATGTCAAGAATAATAAAAACTATTTTATTAGCTGCCCGAGGCTATTAGGAGGATGCAAACTGTATACAACCAAGTGCCCATAGTGACAGACAGTGCATGTGACAGGATCTCATAAGGTTACGATACCATTCTCACTGCACCTTGTCTGTTTGGTGTGTTTGCATACACAGAGACTTAGCATAGTTAAAAGTGCCTGCAGCATTCAGCACAGTAATACTACGTAGAGGTTTGCTGCTCAGGGGTGATAGGCTGGAGGGCATCACCCAGGGGAGGTGAAGTCACAGCAGTTAGGTTCCTGTGAGTCCCCTCCGTGTCACTGGCACATCATGAAATTGCCTAATGATGCTCTGAAGTATCCTGTCTTTAAACAATACAACTGTGTGTAGGTGGTTTATATCTTAAAAATCACTGTGTCTCAGAAGTCTGTTTTGGGCTCATTTCGCCTGCTTGCATTCGAGAATACTTCTTTTTTCTTAAAAAAAAAAAAAAAAAGGATCAGTGTTATAAATGGTGGTCGAGTTCCCAGACTAACCCCAAAGCAAATGCATTTCACAATAGAGTTGAAGCAGAGCATTGACTTGTGGGCTGAACTCTGAATGGTAGGTGAAGGGAGCAGTCTTTGCAGGGACAAGAGATTAAAGAGAGGAAAGAACACACCTTCCCCACCCACCCCCATCCCCCTCGTCAGCTAGTGATGGTGCTGTAGGAAGCCTGAACCAGCTGCAGTTTGTCCTCATCTTTGCCCTCTCCTCCCCTCGGGCCTTGCTGTCTTGGCTGGCCAGCCCTCTCACAGGATCTCCTGGCACTCTGCATTCTCCATCGTGGTGCCTTTGCAGGTCTGTCTGAACTCCTAAAGTTATCCAAGTTCCAAGTGCTCCCTCATGCCCTCAATCCACCTATTTTTCCAACCATCATCTCAGGTGTCATTGAGCCAATTTATACCATTGTGTGAATGACTGATAGCCCCTAATCTTCTGAATTTCTAGGAATCTCATAAACACAAATTATCTCTAATTGGCAGTTTCTTGTGAAATTAAAACACACAAGCATAAGGCAGAGCAAGACTCTGGGGGAAGAGTATTGGCCCAGGGCAGAGGGAGGCAGGTGGGTCCCTAGAGGCACACTGAGAGGGAATTGCTTCATCCTCCCAACCATGTTTGCGATTTTCGCAAACTCCTCCCTTTGACCCACAGATTTTCCTGAACTGACTAAAGCTGGATTTGCAGCTAATCCTTATTTTGACTATTGCCCGCTGGTACAAGCAGTCCCAGAATAACAAATGTCTCAAGATTAAACGTTACAATCCTCTAAACTTTTTCAGATGCATGTTTGAAAAACTTTTTCCCACAAGGAGTAATGGGAACCAAGGAACTTCCATCCATAAAAGGAAGATGGTGTGAGGTGAACTCTGAGTGTCACACACGTGTACTGGGTTGCAGATTGCAGATTTATGGATGCCGGCATACTTTGTCACTTTGTAAAAGCTTGACATGTAATTAAACACACAGTGGTGTTACAGATTGTAGCTTTGCCCATCATTGGAGACATGTCTTAGCTCTAAAATCCATACTCATGTCTGAAGTTCCTCTGTCTAGCTTTTCTCTTCCCAGTCCAAGATCTACCTGCTGTGGTTACTGAATGTATATTGTATTTACAATTCTAATCTCAGTGCTTCTTTTTTTCCTAGTTAAATGCATTCTTACTCCCTAAATTTTCTACAGAACAGAGGTCTTTCTGTGCTTGAACTGCCTTTAGAGATATTCTTCATGGCTAACCAGAACCCTATTATCTCTACATCAGCCGTTTCTCTTTAGTAATAAATGCTCCTCAATTAGCTGTAGTTGTTTATCTACAAACAGGAACACCTCTGAAAATCACAAATGTTAATGAAAAACCATCAGATGTAACCTGTAGAAGGAGGTCTGCATGATGGTGATCACTGTGGATGGTCTCTGATGTGTGCTGAATTTTGACCATGCACTTGTGGATAGTGGGGGGCACAGTCCTGCCGCAGGTGGACAGCACGTGGCCCCAGTCTTAAGGAACTGAGAGACTGAGAGTACATCTCTCATTTCCCCACAGGAGAGTTTACAAGAGAAAAGGGGAGAAATCTCTTAGGAACTTGAGTCCAGGTCCGAAGGAGACATTTTCAAAATGGAAACTGTTTCTGTGGGGTTAGGTTGAAAGGCAGCAGAGAGACCACTTGATGCTTGTATTTTCTGCTAGGCAGCACCTACTCCTTTTCATTCTAGAGAGTCACTGTCAGACAGAAATGTAATACAAACCATCAGGGCAGGCCAGGCTCCGTGGCTCATGCCTGTAATCCTCGCACTCTGGGAGGCCGAGGCAGGTGGATTGCTTGAGCTCAGAATTGGAGACCAGCCTGAGGAACAGCAAGACCCCATCTCTACTAAAATAGAAAAATTAGCCAGGTGGTGTGGCAGGTGCCTGTGTTCTCAGCTACTCAGGAGGCTGAGGCAGGCAGATCACCTGAGCCCCAGAGTTTGAGGTTGCTGTGAGCTATGACACCATGACACACTATCCAGGGCAACCGAGTAAGACTCTGTCTCAAAAACAATTTTTTTTTTCAACGAAACAAGAGAAATAGATTTTAATAATGTATTTAACCAGGCATAGTCAAAATATCATTTTAATATGTAATCAATTTTAAATGATTAACTGATTTACATTTTTTTCATACTGAGCCTTCAGGATCAATTGGTGTTTTACACTTGCGGGCACACCTCAGTTCAGACTAGATGTGTTTCAAGGGCTTGATAACCACATGTGGACAGTGGCTTCCATTGGGGCAGTGTCGATCCAGAAAATTCCACCCCACTGCTCACATTTACTGAGGATGGGCACGTTTCTCTTTCCTGTTCTGTTGCCACCTTCTAGAGTGAGAAATTGGTTGGGGGCAGGAAAGAGATGGGGTAAACCATTTTACGAGTTTTCCTAGGAGCAGTTTAGCAATGCTTGCTGTCATCCTGAGGTGCTTAGGACTGAAGAGCAGGCTTTGTCAAAAGCAGACTTTCCGTGTGATGGATCAGAAGCATTCTCTGCATTCTAGGGAGCTTGGTTTCTGTCCTGGCAGGCTCATCACCCACTTGACAAGCCTGGCCTAGCTCGTTGCAGTTTCCTCTGTGTTCGGGATGGAGAGATGGTCCCTGCCCCATACTATCTATCTTTCCTACCTAGGATTACTTAAAGATAACTCACTCTGGCTTCTGATTCTCTTTAAAATGCAAGTTCTGCCTCAGAGGGAATGTGCCTGGTAACAATAGCTTTTCTGGTGTTTGGGGTTTCCAAAGTGAACTCAAAGGCGCCATTGTACCCCATGCTCTCAAAAGTTTGTTAGGACTCGCACTTAGATGAAGAATCAAAGTTTCTGAAAAAAAAAAAATCACACTGATTTGATGATTAGTTTCTAGCAAAGGTTTTCAAATTGAAGTGTGCGCAGGAATCTGGGAGGGTGTCTATTAGGGCAGTGCCGCAGAACCACGTCCCAAGAGGCAAACCTCTGCGGAGCACACCAGGTGATTTTGGGGAAGCAGCCGGCTCTCTACAGTTCAGAAATACTGGTGGGGACCAGAACCCAATTTCCTTAATGTGGAGCCCCTTGCTCTGTGTCACCAACTGCCCCATGTTAGGAGATTAACACTATAAATCACTTGCATTATAGCATGAAAGTCTGTCTCAAATCCTTTTGCTCGTTGGCGAGCATCCCCGGGCAGCATGGAGTTCCGAGTGCCTTGGTGGGGAAAGCGGCTGCTAGGAAGGTTTTTTAAAAGAAAGTAAAAGGCATATTCAGAAGCTAAATAAAATTATCAAATATCACATAGGGTGATACTCAGTTTAATATTGATTTATTTTTTTCCTATTCTCCCTTAATGAACTGTTTTTTTCTTTTGTTAACTTTACTACTTAATTGGAAATGTTAACGCATGAAGAGGGTCTGGCTGCCTGACCCTGTCAGTCAATATGCAGAGACGGGGACAGGTCCATCAAACTTTGTCAGAAGGCCAGTGATTCTGGAGAACAGTGCCAGTAGCCTCTACAAGGCTGTTCTGTTCCTCTATTTCCAAACCCACAGTTTTACAAGGTTCAAAGCAAAGACCACATTAACTCTTATTTTAAACAATAATCAGCACAACTCAGTGACCTGCTACATTTCCAATTCAAAAGTTAATTTCCTAAATCCTTCCTCCTAAACTATTCAAGGTGCTTACAAAACAGTAAGAATGGAAGGCAGGAAGTGAAGGTCACATAGGGCCTCAGGAACCCTGATCAGCTGACTGGTCAGCTCTCACCTGACTGACTCCATCTTGTTCTCACCACCTGTGCTTTTAGTAAGGCTCTCTTTGTACCAGTGAGAAAATGGAGAGACACAAAAAACGAAATTGCCCACAGAACCGTCACTCAGAAATGTTTGCTTTTTTTAACCATAAGAATGGATTCCTGACAAATTCTGTTTTCACCTGCTTTTTAAAAACTTTAAAAATTATCTTGAATTTTGTTGTAAGTTTAAAAATGTGTCTACATTATTATCTTAATGATAGTTTCTTCTCTCATTTAATATAGGGTGACCAGATGTCCCGCTTTTGAACAATTTGTCCCCTGGCATTTTTAAAAAGTCCCGATTTTTGGAAAGAATGCATGAACAGTGGGAGAACAAGAAGGGAATATATGGTTTTCGGCTGCTGTGTGGCTATTTCGCCAGAATATGAGTTTTATATTATTTTTGTTAATTTTATAATGTTAAACTGTAAGAATAACAAATAATTGCTGAGAAGTGATTATCGAGAACTGCTTATCAAAGTTTGCATTGTTGTCAGGCCCTGCCCTGCGCCATCCCCTGCCCGGGCCCCCCCATGTTGTCCGGCCTTACCGTTGTTAAAATCTGGTCACCTTAATTTAATGAATGCTCTATTTTAGAGCTTTTAAGTTGGTTTTTCTTTTTTTTAAACAAAGCTGTGATAAAGATTCTTTGTACGGGTCTCTTTTAAGATTTTTAATTTAAAAGAATATAGAAAGCAGAAACTAATAAACACCCATTTCTCATTCCCCAAAATTAACTACTACCACTGTTTCAAAAGGTTGTTTCCTAGCCTTTCCATTCATACAGATTTTTTTTAATGTGCAAATATTCTTCTTTTAAAAAAAGATGAGAGACTTGAAGATAAAATGAAAATTATCTTCTATTCTGGTCCATCTTTCCTCTCTGCATAGGAAATAACCGTGAGATGGTGCATATCCTAATTCCTTTTTACACATTTCTGTAATACATGTATCCCGACAGTTCAGATGTTCCTGGGTTTTATGTAAGTATGTTGTTCTGTGCATGTCATTCTGCACTTTGCTTTTCTCATTCAGCAACGTTTCTGAGATCCATTCCTATATAGTCTTATGGGAAAACCTTAAAAGGTTTTCTTTTTAATTATGAGTAATAAGAGTTGTATATCTTCATGTGGTACCTGTGTTGCAGGAAAACAAGGCCCAATGGAGGGAAAGAGCACCCAAACACCATGTTTGTAAGAGGAAGGGCTTTATTTACCGGCAGGAGCCTATGGCATAGAAGAATTCCAAATGGCCACACTCCCTGACTGGCTTGGTCTTTCCTTTATTATTGACAGTCAAAAAGTTCCACCCCACAGGTACCCCTTTCATTGGCCAGTTTGAATCAAGCAGGAGATGCTATTCCAGCCCCTACAGAACACAGGATTTCACAGAACTTGGAAATTTCCCAAGAGCTGAGTCACCATGGAGAGGACCCTGCAGGTGTATCCTTGTGGTTTCCTTGAGAAGACCTGTTCTCCTAGACCTCACCCTTCTCAGGTATCTTCTCTCACCTGTGCTGCTTTGCTACAGGTATACAATGTAAATTAATCAAATCTAGGTAAACGGGTATCTGTCACCTTGGGGCATTGTTAGGTAGGCAGGCTTTCCAGCTCTTCTAAGAACAAGAGTGCCCTGCTGTGGTGCTGTGTCTGGCAAGTGGTCCACCTGAGAAGGATAAGAGCAGGCACCCCGTGTTGGCGTGGCCCCACCCTCGATCCCATCCCTAACAGCTGCCACACCCAAGCAGGAGGAACACTGGATCAATCTGGAATTCCTCTCACCCCTCCTGGAGAGCTTTCAGAGAGGGAGCTGGCAGATGTAATTAAGGGCACTTGTTGATCATTTAGTCACATCCTACATGTCCTGAGAACCCACCTTGGACCGGGCCTATGAAAAAAAACAACCTGAGAGAGTCAGCAAGTAAAGGAGTCAGTCAGTCTCTCTGCTCCTGGCCACAGTTGGCTCCATTTCCTAATAACGAGCCGCCTATGCAGGATGCTCTGTGGTCTCTATTGTATTGACATTGCTGGTGATTTTTCCCTCCTAAGGAACCAAAGAACCAGGGTAATAGAACCAAGAGGCTGGACTGGGTACCCTGGTGTGTAGGGTCATTCTTTGGCCAAGGGCTGAGGGCAGACTGCCACCCAGGCGGCATTTACCGCTTCTGTGTGTTAGGAACACTCCAATTCCTTTAGTCACCCACTGTCGATTTCAGACACTGTCTTGTGCTATCAGACAAGGTTCACTCAATCCGACTGACTCTATTTAGCACCCATTAGCCATCTCACTTTATGCCCCCTTCCGCCCTTCCCCTGGTAGTCTCTGTCCCCAAGAGATCAGTTGTTTTAAATATTCGGCTCCCACACATGAGTGAGAACACGTGAGATTCGCCCTTCTGTGCTTGGCTTATTGCACTTAACATGAGGTTCTCCGGTTCCGTCCTCGCTGTTGTAAATGGCAGAATTTCATTCCTTTTTGTGGCTTTATGAGTCCATTTTGTAAGCACCACAACATCTTCACCTATCGTGCACTCGTGGACACTTAGGTTTATTCTATTTTCTTTTATAAAGGCTGGGTCTCAAACATCTGCCTCAAGTAACTGATCCTCCACTCAGCATTTCCAGTAGGAGGGATTGTCGGCGCCGCCATGGCACCCACCCTCACTCCTTCACACCATCACTTTACCAGCTCTTATTGCTCTGTTCTTATGTATGAAAATTTAGACTTCTCCCTCATTTTTAACTTTTGCAAATAATACGTGAACTTGAATGTTTTTATGTGTTTCTCTTTGTGAATGTGCATATTTTTCTCTAGATTAGACACCTAGAAGTAGGATTGTTGAATCATAGAGTAAGCATGGTATTTTTTTTTTTAATTTTATTGAATGGTAACTATGTACATTAATGCACTTCTGGGGTACAGTGTGGGGGTTTCGCATGCAATCCAAAATACTTCCATCAAACTGATCAACACAGCCTTCATGTCATTTTCTCAGTTATAGTTTTAAAACGTTCTGATTCTACTATTAGAGAGTTTCACTTGTACCCCTGTAAGATAGACCTCAAAAATGGTCCCTCCAATCCCCCTCCCTCCACTCATTCCCCCCTCCCTTCTCCCTCCCCCCTCCCCACATTCTTAGGCTATTTGGTTATAGCTTTCATATAAAAGGTATAAATT
>CAUYQV010008351.1:0-26602 GCA_963574575.1 Galagoides demidoff
GAAGGGAACACTTTTACACTGCTGGTGGGACTGCAAACTAATACAACCTTTTTGGAAGGAAGTATGGAGAACCCTCAAAGAACTCAAGCTAGACCTCCCATTTGATCCTGCAATCCCATTACTGGGCATCTACCCAGAAGGAAAGAAATCCTTATGCCATAAGGACCCTGGCACTAGACTATTTATCACAGCTCAATTTATAATTGCCAAAATATGGAAACAGCCTAAATGCCCCCTAACCCAGGAATGGATTAACAAGCTGTGGTATATGTATACCATGGAATACTATTCAGCCATTAAAAATACTGAGACTTTATATCCTTTGTATTAACCTGGATGGAAGTGGAACAAATTATTCTTAGTAACGCATCACAATAATGTAGAAGAATCCTGTATAAACCCTGCCTTTTAAAACAGCCTTTCTACCCTGCAGATAGGTCTTGACTTAACTAGATTGTTAAGTTATTTGATGATTAAAAGTCCTAGTCCTATCACAAATGTTTATAGCAGCTCAGTTCACAATCACAAAGATGTGGAAACAACCCAAATTCCCGTCATCCCATGGATGGATTAATAAATTGTGCTATATGTATACCATGGAATACTCTTCAACCGTAAAAAAGATGGAGACTTTATATAATTTGCATTTACCCAGATGGAGTTAAAGAATATTCTCTTTACTAAAGCATCTCAAGAACGGAAAAGAAAGCACCCTATGTACTCAATACTAATTTGAAACTAGTATATGAACAACTATAGGCCCACAAAAGAGAAAAACATAATTAAATTATACTGGGAAGGAGAGGGCCTGGTTGAGCTCCCACCTAACGGTACAATGTAGGGGTATATGGCACAGTTGAGTCCTGGGTGAAGGACTCAACTAAAATTCAGATGCTAGGCTCAGCACCAATAGCTCAGTGGTTAGGGTACAAGCCACATACATCATCAGGACTGGCAGGTTTGAACCTGCCCAGGCCTGCTAACAAACACTGACCAATACAAAAAAAAAAAAAAATAGCCAGGCATTATGGCATGTGCCTGTAGTCCCAGCTACTTGGGAGGCTGAGGCAAGAGACTCACTCAAGCCCAAGAGTTTGAGGTTGCTGTGAGCCATGGCACTCTACCCAGGGCGACACAGTGAGACTTCATCTCAAAAAAATAAAAAAGTAAAATAAAATAAAATTTATGCAAACAATGTAACCTAATTGTGTGTACCCTTATATTGATCCAAAGAAACTTTTTTTAAAACCCTATTTGTATTAAAATTGGCTGTTTATAGCCGGGCATTATGGGCAGTCACCTGTAATCCCAGGTACTTGTGAGGCTGAGGAAAGAGAATAGCTTAAGCCCAAGAGTTTGAGGTGGCTGTGAGCTGTGATGCCATGGCACTGTACTGAGGGTAACATAGTGAGACTCTGTATCAAAAAAAACAAAATTGGCTGTCTATTTATTTTTGCATGTAAGTGCAATAGAGATATTTATGTCCCACCACTCTTGTATTTTATTTTCCTGGGTCAGGTACATTATAGTTTGTGAGTTTCAAGAAGCTGATTGATATGATACCCTTTAGAAAACTTTCCTAAGATGAAAAGTATTAGAAATTTCTTTTATAAAAATCCAAGAAGTTTTTATAGTAATTTTTAACGGTTATACTACCAGAAGTATTCACCCAAAGAAGGAAAACTAAAAGCAATCATTGATTCCTACTGATAATATAAAATCCAATTAAATTATTCAAGCTGGGAAATAAGAAAACTGAAAGGTCTCATGTTTTCTACCTTTTTCATAGCAAGGTTTTAATATTTAACTACTAAATGCATAAGACTCATAAGCACTTAACTTTCTGTGACAACATACTGTTTTACCTAATTATATATTATACCCTTCTCGGGGCTATTCTGTAGATCGTTGCATCTTCTTGAAATTAAACTTGTACCTTGGTACCCATAAAAAGTATGACTAAGAGTTGAATTCTTATTGCTTATTATACTTAGTATACTCAGGTTCTGCAACTCAGATTGTGTGATATTGGCAGAGAAATGTCAACAACTTTCCTTTTGACCCCTGCAATCTGTTTGAATGGTCACTTATAATTTCTTCCCATTAGAGGAGGTTATGCTTTAAGACAAATTCTAGGCAAATCTAAGTTGCAATCTGCTATGGACCTAGGGAAGCAAGCTTTCAAGATGGTCCCCACGTATCCCTGCTTCTGGGTATACACAATATGGTGTTTACCCCTCCTTACATTGTACCATGGTTTTTCTGGTTGACCAGTAAAATAAAGCAGAAGTGATGACATTTCACTTCTAAGAGTACGTTATAAATGGCTGTGGATTCTTTCTTGGGCTCTTTCTCTTTCTTTCAGATTACTCGCTTTAGGAGAAGTCAGCAGTGTCATGAAAACACTCAGGTAGCCTGGGGAGAGGTCCCTCAGGCAAGGAACTGAGATTCAAGCCCATAGTCAGCAAGTATCAAAAACCTGCACTCACATGAGTAAACTTGGGAATAGATCCTTCCCCAGTTGAACTATCAGATGATTGCAGCTCTCACTGACAGCCTGACTGTATCCTTGTGAGAAACCTTGAACCAGAACTACCCTCTAAGTATCTCCTAGATTCCTGATCCTCAGAGACTATGTGGGATGATAAATATTTGTAATTCTAAGTGGTTAAGTTTTGGGGTAACTTGTTAGACAACGTGAAGTAACTAACACAGGGCCCATTTCTGACTGGACTGTGCTAAAGGAGGTTTGGTTTCCCTCACTGTCACCTTTTGAGTGCCCTATCAACCAAAAGAGCATTTGAAAAATATGTAAAGGAGTGTTTATGAACTGAAATTTGACAGCTTTGACCCAGGATTATCATGAAACAAGCAGACTGTTATAGTCATATAATGGTCAGATTTCTCTTGTCAATTTTCCAAACTCAGAGAGGAAATGTGTTGCATACACAAAGCACTTTGGGTTCTAAAATTGAAATTTCAAGGTCCCAATGCCTCAGTGAGGCAATTTGGCAGTGACTATTTTTTATGTTAGCAAATAAAGGATAAAAAAGGAATGCTGAGCTTTGGTCCTTCTTTGAGTACTTACTACACCTGTGCCAAAGCTTTTACCCAAAAGCCCATCACAGCTTAGAGCATCAGTTTTCATTCTTTCCTGCTTTGTTTAGAGACTATAATATATGTTTATTTAATATATCATGATAATCCATACCAGTTTTTGTAACAATTAAGCAAACATTAATAATCAGATTAATTTATTTGCATTCTGTATGTTCTTATTATTTTTGCCTGAATGTTTTCGTGATGTTATTCTGAAAATAAAGAAACAATTTCGCTCTGCTAATTGTGATAAAAGGCCATATTTATGAAGTCCTTTTGTTAGATAAAAATGTAAGTGAAAAGATAGTTTAGAGACAACGTATTATCTTTTACATATTAAACTTTGCAGTCAAATACAGGATATTTCAATAACTGCATAGATTCTAAATAATTTATTGGTAATGAAAAATACAAGTTAGGCTCAGCGCCTGTAGCTCAAGTAGCTAAAGCACCAGCCACATACACTGGAGCTGGTGGGTTCGAATCCAGCCCAGGCCTGCCAAACAATGACAAAGACAACCAAAAAATAGCCGGGTGTTGTGGCAGGCACCTGTAATCCCAGCTACTTGGGAGGCAAAGGCAGCAGAATCACTTGAGCCCAGGAGTTGGCGGTTGCTATGAACTGTGATGCCATAGCACTCTACCCAGGGCGACAGCTTGAGGCTCTGTCTAAAAAAAAAAAAAAAAAGACGTACACAGCTATCATTTAATAATAAAAAAAAAAAAAGGTAGAAAAAAGAAAAGACAGAAAAATACAAGTTAGTCTTTGAGCATACAGCTTGAGACAGCAAATATTCATAATTAGTTTCTAAACATTTTGCAACCAATGCACTAAACCCAGCAGCACCACTGTTTCTCCATCTCTGTTTCATCTTTTACATCTTTCAGGAAAGGAAAATCCTGATAATCTCTGCCTCCCCTTGTAACTTTGAAATAGTTACAATGTTGGCAGTTCTGATTTATTTTTCACTCTGCACTTTTGTAACATTTTCCATTTTCTCATACAAGTCCAAAATCAACTTAGTTTGATTTAAACATCAGATTCTCTTTCACCATGATGAATCCCTCCCCGCAACCCCAATAGGATTTCAGTTAAAGTGACAGTATAACACAATGCTATAGCCAGTTGGTGACCTTATTACATAGTGGAGCACTACTAATTGAGCATATGACAGTCTATTTCAAAATATTTTAATATCCAAGAGATGGAAACATTGTGTACATGTGAAAGGTACTGATCGTAATTAACTCACGGACATTGCACTGGATGACTTCAAACACAATTTTCCTCATCACTACTTTTCAACATTCTCCTCAGGGCTTGATAAGGATTCAGTAACTTCTAGCTAACAAATGATTCGATTTTCATTTCTTTAATCATAATGTGTACAATCATACACGAACATGAAATTGAAATATTAGCAAGGATAATGCTCATTGTCTCCAGTTAATTCCCCAACCTAAATTTAAATTTGAAGTAGAGATAAAGAACAATAATCTGAACTTAAGGCTATGACCTAGAGAGAACCAGCCAGCATTATTCTCACAGTAACTGTACTTTTCCTCTTTTCTAATTTGTCTCATTTTATAAAATGTAAGCAGCAGCATCTTGAATAGTCTATATTGTTGCCTGAGGTGCTTCAAATATCAGGAGAGGCAGAGACAATATGGAGTAAATATACTTTCTTCTATTCTTTCTGCTAAGAACAGCTAAAAATTCTAGATATTATGCAGGGTGGCCATAAAGTTCATGTGCAATTTAAAATAGTAACTATACACCCTGTATATAAAAAACATAAGAAGACTCTGAAAGGTGGAGAGAAGATGAGAGCCCAGTTATGGACCTCATAACCCCAAGACACAGCAATGAATTCCCTGCTTTTCTTTTTAAAATCCTCCTATATCCCATACTGGGTGCAAGAGAGGCTGGCAACCCGGAAGCATCAGTGATCATAACAAAAGCCTGGTTTTCTATCCAAATAACAGAGAAAGGGCTATCAAGACAGAAAACTTTTAAACAGTAACCACTCTATTCTATAGAGTGACCACAAAAAAACACTGTAGTCCATCTACCACCCCATGCTCTCTACTTCCAATTGTGTTTTCTTTTGGCTTGGGAAATGGGCAGCATCATGTTCCCATAAATTTAAGTGCCCTGTGATTTGTACAGTACCATGTGTTCCCGAATTTGTAGCACCTAACATTGTCTTGGCCACATAAAAGATTCCTAACAAAGACCCTTTGGCTTGTATCTATTTACCTGAGTTGAACTAGTGAAAAATTCTTTATTCAAATGTTTTTTATTTAAGGTCGTAATTTATTTTTATGTGAATAGGTCAGGAAATAAACCACCTGATGTTGCCTAGAATGCAGGGGAAAAAGCTTTCTGCAGCTACACGATGGTTCCAAGATATCTGCAGCAAGAGACAGATGCTTTCATTTCACAATAAGAAATAACACTTTATCAGATGTTGGACATTCCATAGTAGGTGCTGAAAAGCTAAGAGTGCTTCCTCTCCATTTTCATCACCTTTCAAAAATAAGATTAAATCAAATTGTAAAGCAAACATCTTTTCAACCTCTTAAAGTTGTATGTGTGAATTTATTTTTAAAAAGTATATTTCTAACCATAAACATGATAAACTTTAAATTTCTTGAGGACTGAGGCTGTGTATTATTAACCCATATATGCCCCTTGAATTTTAACAATAGTACCTCAACCATGAAAAGCATTCATTAAAAATTTCATGTGCAATTTAAAATAGTAACTATACACCCTGTATATAAAAAACATAAGAAGACTCTGAAAGGTGGAGAGAATTTATTTTTAAGCTGTTATAAAATGGAATTTCTAGCCTATTTATGTAGGGAGGGGGGAATTAGGGACTAAAATGCAACTATACTTGGGGAAGGTAGTGCATTGATGTACATTTGTCCTATCATTCATGAGAGCCTTTCCTGCACCTGCTGTTTCTCAATTGCCTTCAGTTTAAAATAATCAGTATGGAAAAGCAGCATATTTGGGGATGACAGGTCTTGAACTTCTTCAGTTCCTTTGAGTTTAGCTACAAATACGAACATTGGGATAGTAACTGCTGAGGTGGAGATCTTTTAATACCCCCTCCCCCTTAAGACCCAAATCCAAATACTTTGTATGAATGACTCTTTTTCCATTATCATCATCATCATCATCATCATTATTATTATTATCTTCTTGATGTTGACTCCTGTAAAACATTTTTTTCTCGGCTTAGCACCTGTAGCTCAGCAGCTAGGGCACCGGCCACATACACCGGAGCTGGCAGGTTCAAACTTGGCCCAGGCCTGCCATACAATAACAACTACAACAACAACAACCAAATAGTTGGGTCTTGTGGTGGGTGTCAGTATTCCCAGCTACTTGGAAGGCTGAGGCAAGAGAATTGCTTAAGCCCCAGAGTTTGAGGTTGCTGTGAGCTATGACACCATGGCACTCTACCAAGGGCAACATAGTGAGACTCTGTCTCAAAAAAAAAAAAAACATTATTTTCTCTTCTTTACTGTCAGTTTACATAGAAAATGATTCCTTGTCATCTTTCAGCCCATCTCATCCGAATCAAGTGCTATCTCTAGCATGGGTCCTTGGGATGGACCAGCCCATATTTCTTCAGAATGTGCATTAGCTATATGTGACAGGTTGCAGGCATTACATATTTTAGAATAAATTTAGCCATTACTTCAATCACTCCTTGTTTTTTTTTAAAATTTTTCTTGAATAATTAACAAAATTGCAATAGTAAATCCTTCCCTATCAATAATTACTTTAAATATAATTAAACTTTCCAATCAAGTCGCCTAGAGTACTGAATAGATTAAAAAACTAGGACCCAGGTGGCACCTGTGGCTCAAGGAGTGCGACTCCAGCCCCATATGCTGGAGGTGGTGGGTTCAAACCCAGCCCTGGCCAAAAACTGAAAAAAAAAATAATAATAATAAAACTAAGACCCAACTACATGCAATCTATAAGAAATTCACTTTAGATTTAAGGACACACATAGACTAAAAGCAAAGGTACAGAAAAAGATATTCCTTGCAAATGGAGCAGGGGTGGCTATCCCTATATCCAACAAAACAGATTTTAAGTTAAAAAAAAAATAAGAGAAAAGAAACTTTTTCCTGGTTAAGTTCCACTGGGTTCATATCATTTCATGTTGGGACGGCAATCCACTTCAAATTTTGTTATCACATTCAGCATAATTATAAACCAGTTGCTGGTTTCACAAGCTTGAGAATGCCCACACCTTCCTGCAGAAGTAAAGAAAACACAACTATTTAGTCATAGTTTTTATAGCTACCTGTCTGAACTTTGGTTCCTTATTCACCTTATATAATAATATTCTATGTAAATAATTGTTTAGTAACTAATAAGTGAATTTTAATATAATTAAACTATCTGCAAAAGGTAGTTTAACCAACCAACTGCTAAATTTACTATCAATGTAGTGCTTGGTTTTCTTGATTCATTGTTTAGCTTTAAAACTGTTTTGTTGTCTGTGAAGCAACCTGAGCAGAGAGGAGGGGAGAGTGTGGCCAGGCTACCACCGACCTTAGGGAAAAGAAAACCTCAAAATTCTTTAGTACGCCTAAAATAAGAAGGTGATCAAAGTGTGATTTCATGACTCACATGGTTTATTGCCACACAAAGGGAATTTTTTCCTCACCATGATTTAAGAGAATGAGAATAACCAAAATGAATCTCATAGAGATGACACTGGAGAGATGAACTACAGTAATCCTGTAGTGAGTGAGTTCCAAAATTATCAAAGTCTAGTTGCTCAGTGAAGATGAAAGCAGGCTTCTGTGGCAAGTAAAGGCGTAGGAGAGTAGGAGAGGTTCTTGGGAGAGATGGTGTAACCAACTTGGAAGAGATCCCTGGCAAAGTCTCTGGATGCCAAATAGCAGTGTAGGTGTTGGCCTGCAAGGCTTTACCAGAGGGTGGCCCTGCCACCTGCCACAGCTCAAGCTCTCAATCTTTGGAGAAGCACCCCAGAAGAGTGCAGCCCTTCCAAGCACAAGCTCTCAAAGCATCTGTCAAACTCTCAGGTTTATAGGAGGTAAGTCATTATCACTGAACAATGGGAATACAATCTAAGACACGTGTCATTAGGCGATTTTGTCCTTGGATGACAACATAGTGTACTCACACCAACCTAGACTATATGGTGTAGCCTATTGCTCCTAGGGTACACACCTGTTTTCAGTAACAACCTGTTATTGTACTGCATGCCGTAGGCAGCAGTAGCATAATGGTACGTATTTGTGTTAGTATTTAAACATATTGAAACAAAGAAGAGACACAATAAAATATGGTATTACAAGGTTATGAGACTGCCGTCTTATACACAGTATGGCATGGATGTGCATTGTGTTATGCAGCTTGTTATGCTGTGATTTTGGACTCTAGGAGTTGAGGTCAATAACTCAAATATGGAGTTCAATAAGACATGATGTAAAATTTTGAGGGGAAGGAAAGTAAATTCCAAGTTCCTATCTCAGTAAAACATATATTATTCATGTAGGAAACTATATAAGTGTTTGGAATCATTTCAAAGCTATGTAACCAAAACAATTCACAATTAAAAGAATAGCCAGGTGGGGTAGCTCACACATGTAATCATAGCACTCTAGGAGGCTGAGGTGGGTGATCACTTGAGCTCAGTTCTCTGCTGAAAATAGAAAAACTAGGTGGGCATTGTGCCAGGCACCTATGGTTCTGGCTACTTAAGAGGCTGAGGCAAGACGATTGCTCAAGCCCAAGAGTTTGAAGTTGTTGTGAGCTATGATGTCACAGCGCTCTATTCAGGGCAACAAAGAACAAACAAAAATAAATAAATAATTAAACTTCAATTTAAAAATACTATTGCACAAATATGTAAATATCTCATGTATAATGTAACCACATAAAACTTACTAAACAAAAGTATTACATCTTGACAGAGTTGCCAGGAGGGAATATGCCCAAGTTTGTTTTTTGTTTTTTTTTAAGCCCAAGTTTTATTGTAATTCCTGTGATACATATCTCACCCATGACTCCATCTGTGAGAAAGACACCCTGCAGTGGGAGGAAGCACAAAGAGAATGTGAGGGACTACTATCAGAAAGGGCTGGAAGAGCAGGCCCAAAGTAGCCTAAGAATGTGGGGAGGGGGGAGGGAGAAAGGAGGGGGTGAATAGGTGGAGGGAGGGGGATTGGAGGGACCATTTTTGAGGTTTATCTTACAGGGGTACAAGTGAATCTCTCTAAGAGTAGAATCAGAACGTTTTAAAACAATAACTGAGAAAATGACATGAAGGCTGTGTTGATCAGTTTGATGAAAGTAATTCAGATTGCATGTGAAAACCCCACACTGTACCCCAGAAGTGCATTAATGTACATAGTTACCATTCAATAAAAAAATAAAAAAAAAAGACACAGGTTACTTAAAAATCAGACCTATTCCCTCTCCAAGTGGACTCTTGGCCTGTGCAGAAACATGTCTGTTAGGGATAAACCTGACCAGGGATGACGGGAAGGCAGTGGGGGGTGTCGGTGAGAGGAAGGGAGGAGGCTGGGAATGAAGGCATCTCCTCCAATGAGTAGTAACAAGGATGCTGCGGTGTGTTTTCTTGTTTGGGAGGCTTAATTCTTCACGGTTTGCCTGGCTGTCAGAATGCTTCATGTCTTTATTTGTGAACATACATGGTGATCATCCTTAAGACAAAAAATCTGATGGCAGGTCCCTCGGTGCTCTTGTTCAGAGCAGATGTTGCAATCAGAACTGGGCTTTCAATTCTCACCTCTGAGATGTTGTAAATTGCATCAAGAGGCATCTCCACTCTTCATGTTTCACATACAACTTATTACAGTGATGTTGGAGGAAAGAAGTTGCAATAGACAAACTTAGCTAATTTCTGCCTCCCCAAGACGGAGCCATCATCTGCATGGATGTGTCACCCACTGCTTATATGTTAATCGCAATAGACAAATTCAACTCAACAGGGGAATCAAAGACACAGAGAAGCACACACTCAGGTCATCACTGTGCAGCAGGTTTGTGGGGTCATCAGGTTCAGAACAATCTAAACATTCCTTTTCGTGTTGAGAGACCACACAGGAGTGACAAAAGCAGAGAGGGACAGCCCCAAACCGTGCCTATATGTAGAACACAGTAGGGCTCATAGGATTGTGAATGCTGAGCTGGGAAAAGTTTTCTCTGAGTGGGAAAAGAAGTTCTCCTGTCTCACTTATCATCCCAGTGAGATCCCCCATGTCCCTGACGCGGAGCCATCTTACCTCTCCTTGAACTCATCCACAGGCCGAAGTCTGTACATTCCAACCTGTTGTTTGGGCTTTGCTGGGCATAACCTAAGTCTGGATGGCAGGATAAAAATTGGATAAACAGCCACACTGACTCTGGGGAGATTTTGTTATGCAAACATCTGTTTTTTGAATTTGGCCATAGTAAGACCTAGGGGAAGGGGAATACCAATTGATGATGTCAGATCAAGAGGATATGGCCTCATTCTTTTTTCTGTTTGGAAGTATAAAACCTGTCTTCTTCCAGTGTTACAGGGGAGAAAGCCCTTTCCAAGCTTCCTCTGATAATGGGTTTATGCCCCAATTCTAGTTTAGGTGAGACCACATGGACACTTTTTCTGTACTTTGCTGCACTATCTCTGTAACCTGTTTTGAAAGAAACTTTGGATTTGCATATAACAATAGGAACTTAGAGTAGAGATGAGTTGACAAGTAAGACCTTCCCATGGGCCCAGTACTGAGGAACATACCCAGTGTGTGAGGAGGGACATATGTGCAGGAGTACACAAGAAATGAATCTTTGCACTTGTGAAACTGGAAGTTTTGATAAGAAGATTGAGAAGTGATAAGGACCAATAAAAGTCAACTTATGGTTTGGTATTAAATCTCAAGGTACTAATAACTGTCATTGTTTGTAACAAGACAGAGTGGACTTCAGAAGCTAAGGAAGACTTCAGGAAGGAAGTTTGAGTTATACAAGATTTAAGGTCCTAGGAAGCTCTGACCTTGCAGAACCTAGACCAGAAGCATTTCTAGTGGGAACAGGTGCATGAGCTATAAATGATTTAGTAAACTTACTGTCCACTTGCTGAAAGTGAATTGGATGGGGGCATTTCTATCCCTATTTACCAGTAGGGAGAGACTTGGTTATAAGCAAGTAACAGCTGACCACAACAATAATAACGGCCAACACTCATTTAGCACTTACTATGTTCCAGGAACTGGTCTAGGCCCTTCATGTATTTTAAGTGACTTAAGCCCTGTGACAACCCTATCAGGTAGGTACTACTCTTAAACCCCATTTAGGTACAAAGAAAATGAAGCACAGAGAAGTTAGGTAACTGGCCTAAGGTCACACAGTCAGGCAATGGCCAACCTGGGAAGAAAGCCAGGCCTGTAGTTGCAAAGCTCCTCCTCTATGATAATGAGGTCTGAGACAAGTAGAAGCGTGATGAGCACAATGGCCTGACCTTGCCAGAAGACCCAGGTTTCAAGGTGGAGGAGGGTGTGCGTGTGGTGAGGAGACAACAATGGACATTATTCTCATCCTCAAGCAATTGTTTGTTTGACCGTGTGACAGCCCATAATGAATTTAAAATGCCAGTCTGAACACCTAAACTCAGGGTATGCAAATCCACTTAGAGACATCACTATTACAGAAAGTATTCCTCAAATCCTTTCAGGAGCCAATGAAACTTGTCAGAATGTTGGTTGAAAACGTCTAACAATGCTAGCCATCCCCCAGGGCCACCTCAGAAGAGAGACACAAAAGCACATAGATGCCTCTTCACCTCCAGGCATCTCTGTTGTAAATAAATAGAGTATCTGCTATTAATTTTAAAATACCATTTAGTTCCCTGTTATTACCTCCTACAGAGGACTTGATCCCTGCTCCTCAGTTAAGACACAGGATTATGCAGGCCCTTTTGCATCTCTTGGTGGAACAACCAACCAACCAACCTAATGGAAAATTTATATGATATCGAGCTGATACTCCGAACACATGAGATAGAGAGTGAGAGAAAGTCATGTGGTTCGAGCCCATTGGGGTGGATTTCTCATATCAGAATCCTCTTCCAGACACCTCATTACTAAAATCTCATCACAAATGATTTCTTCCTTTATATTTCTTTCTGTAACAAAGCCAACAAATCTTCTGCTGAAAGGGGCATTTAATTCAGTGCTTTTAAATACAGAGTTTTAATGGAAGAATTAATTTTTCTCAAAAAAATCCTTAATTAAAATCCCACTATGTCGATGGAAGACGAGTGACTCTGAGGAAATCTGGTGCCAGGGTGGAGGGGAGCATCTCCTACAGCTCAGCCTCTGCTTGCCCCTCCACGCCAGCCCCTGAGGGATTCCTGCAGAATCTTTGGGCTGTAGAACTTCGTATGAAAACTTGCAGGCATCTCAATTAGGATACAAGTAACAATGGCATAAACTAGTGTTTTTCAATCGTTTTTTATCTCATGGCACACTTGAACCCATAGTTAAACTTCCACAGCACAGTTAAATGATATTCATAAAAAAATATGTATGTACCTACTGTGCTTTGAACTTCTTTCAAAAATAATTTAATTAATGATCTTTAAAATTTTTCATGGTACACCTAAGATCCTCTTTTGGCACACCAGTTGAAAATCACTGGCGTAAACAAATATAATTTCATTTTTCTCATAAAAATAGCAGGTTTGATGGTAGTGGGGCACCAGAGTTGATGCAGTGGTTGAGATCTCAGAACCAGTATCTTAGTGACTTTCTTGCTTTTTTGCCTCATGATCTAAAAAGGCTGCTTCAGCTCCAGACATCACATTTTTGCTCACAGCAAGACAGAAGGGTAGTGCCAGCCCCATCTGTCACTCAAATTCAAGAAAATGAAGGTGTTCTTGAAAACTTCCAGTTGACTTCTGCATAGGATTTGTTGGCCTGAAATATGTCACATGGTCACCTGAGTTCAAAGGATTTTGGGAAAACAAATATCTAGTTAGTCTTTTGCCGCTCCAAAGAATCCTGGGCTTCTGTTCTCCAGGAAGAATGCAGGTATAGTTATCAAGCAGGTTCCTCACAGTGGCCTGAGAGTTCTTTTTATGTACTTCATGAAGGATCACGGCACATTTTAAAGTTTTCATGATAGAACTTGCACATAAAGTTAATTTATACTAGGAAACGAGTGACTTACATTTTGAAGGGAGCAAGGACAAATAGGTTCATGTAGGTTGTCACAGAAAGGATGCTGAAAAGAGACAAAGGTGTAGAGAAAATGCTAGCAAAACAGGAAAGATAAATTCCTGGCAATTCATTGGGTTCTCCATGCAGTTTTGACTGAGCGCATGTAATTCATCTAGTAGAATATCAGATTTTCTGGAACAATGAGCCTGTATGCAGCTTCTTTAAAAAAAAAATAGTATTTTGTCTCAAGCATAAGCAGTTAGCTTGTTCGGTCAAATATGTTCACCTGATTATCCAGGGAACATACATAGTCATATAGAAGGATAAGTTTACTTAGTAAAACGTGTCTCAAATCACACATGCACACACGTACATGCACAGCTATAAAGATAAAAACCGATCCAGGGTCCCTGCTCTATCACTGCCTTTCTACTGCAAAGCAAATTCTTCTCTCTTCCTTTTTCCTGAAGGGATAGTCAGGGGACAGCCCATCACAGCTGTCTTTGGGTACAGCTATGAAACACTGTCAGTGGAGAGCATCAATAAGCAGGGACTTGTGCGGAAAGACAGAACAAAAAGAAATTATTAATTGTTTCTCTTTGTGTATTTACTTTTGCTTCTGAAAGAGTGTTAGTGTACTAAGAGATGCCTAATTAGGAGGTATGCCAGATGGATAATCAATGTGATTTTAAATTTTTATAGAGAGAACAGAGTTGTCACTTGGACTTTTTCTTCTTATTTTTGGAAGATGTTTTAGTTGCAATTAAAAACCAATATCGTGCCTTAGAGGGTTACTGTCTTCCATGCGATGAGGTTGGATATATTCTTTAATTCCTCTTCTAGTTTTAAAAAATTGGCCTGTTGGAACAGAGGAGCTGAATGGGTCTAGCAGAAGGAAGGGAAGAGCCAACCACAGCAAAGATGGGAACCGCTGGGAGCTTTCTCCCGTCATAATCAGCATTCTAACACAAGCAAACACGCATCAATTCTACTTTCTTTCCCTTGTTTCCCAACCAGTTGAGATTTGATTCTTCTCTCCATTCTCAGGTTAGAAAAAAGTCTAAAAGAAATACTGTCTGCATTTATATGTAAGCAAAGTGGGTGAAATATTCAGCCCAGGAGGTTGCTGACTGGGTGTGCTTGCTGAGGTCACTTTAGAGAGAAGGAATAAAGAGGGCAGAGTTGTTGAAACTATGGGTCCTGACACATTAGTGAGCTATGAAATCAATTAAGAGGTTCTGACCACATGTAATTTCTTAGCCAAATAGAGTTGCATAGAATAGAATAAAAAATATGAACGTGAGTCTCATGCAGTAAAGATAAGTATTATTCATAAAACTTCCATTTTATTAACATGTATACCCCTATGGAAATCAGATTTGTTTACATGGTCACACTCAAAAAAGTAGTATAGGGGTCTGGGTGAGCGGGCAGTTCCATCAGCTGGAGCTGATGTTAGGGAGGGGAGATGAGTTTACTAACTCATGGCTCCTAACACATTCAACTGGAATGTGCGTCTTCGTTACATTCACATAAGCTTCCGCATGAAGTTGAGAATACTTTTGCCAAGTTCTTTATTCAAAAGCACCATTTGGAATTTGATTAGGTTTGCATTACATTTATAAAATAATTTGGGGAGAATTGACCTTTTTCCTTAGTTGAGTCTGCCCGTCCGAGTGTGTGCTTATGCTCCTTCTGGTCTTTTTATAAACCTTTCCTTTTTTATATTCTTATTAAGATGACTCCTGTTGGCATGCTTTGGTGCTATTCTGATATCTTTTTTGTTGTTGTTGTTCCATGTTGACGTCCTTTTTCCAAGGAACACCAAACTCTCGGGCTCCCTGAACTTCTGCCATCTTCCCTGTAGTCCTGCCTGCTCATGCTGTTCCTCCAGGCAGGAAGCCTTTCCCTGCCTTTCTTCAGGGGCGTTTGTGCACTTCTGCGTTCCCGGTGCTCAGCCATCCTCCCAGGCACAGCTGTCTCTGAACCCCAGGATGAGCTCCCCAGCAGCCTCCCACCCAGTCGCCGTTTCTCCTCTTACCATTACCCCACAGAGCCATTGGAGTGATCTTTAAAATCATTACACGGATGATGTCACTTTCCTCCTGAAGACATCTAACAGCTTCTGTTACCTTTTCAGAAATCCAAACATGTTTCAATACGCACGGGACTCCCTGCCCACCGCTTTGACCTCCTTTCTCAAACCTTTCCTTGCCATCCACGTGACTTCAGCACATCAGCTTTTTTCTGGTCCTTCCGCGTTCCAAGCTGAACCTGCCTTGGGCTGGTGGGTCGCTGGCTTTTCCCAGGATGCTCCTGCTCCAGAGGTTTACCTGTTACCTGAATAGCCTGTTCTTGTCACATGGGCACCACTTATACTTTTAATTTAAGTTTGAGTTGGAAAGACTTTTCTGAACCCCAATATGAAGTGGCACTCTCCACGTATCTAGTCACTACCCATCATCTTTTTGTTACAGCACTTATAGAATCTGGCGTTTTCTTTTTTGCTTCTTGATTATCTGTGTCCCACCTCCTCAGTACACTCTACTGTGAAGGAGGGTAGAGACTTTGTCTCCGGGACTGCCCCGGGCCTTCTAGAAGCACTAAATGTGTGATGAATTCTGGGATGGGCGCACCGAACCAGGTTCTATACTAATTCAGAAAACAGTCCTTATGTTTAGAAAGTCTGAACTCTGAAGACAATGATACTGTAAAAATTACCTACTCAGTTTTAGGAAACCATTTTCTACTGCAGACTTCTGTGTGTGCGTGTGTGTGACAGAGACAGAGAGAGAATTCATGTGAGCAGGGCCCTTTAGAAATTAAGTATTAAGAATATATTTTATGTGTTAGAAATACATTTTATTTATTTATTTGTGTATTTATTTTTGAGATACAGTCTTACTCTGTTGTCAATAGAGTGCCATGGTGCCATAGCTCACAGCAACCTTAAACTTGTGGGCTTGAGCGAGCCTCTTGTCTCAACCTCCCAAGTAGCTGGGATTATAGGCACCTACCACAATGCCCACCTAGTTTTTCTTTTTTTAGTAGAGATAGGGTCCTGCTCCTGCTCAGGCTGGTCTTGAACTCCGAGCTCAAGCAATCTACCTGCCTCAGCCTCCCAGAGTGCTAGGATTATAGGCATGAGCCACCATATCTGGCCTTAGAAATACATTTTAATCATTAAAAATATGTTTCTGGTTAAGGATATATTTTAATTTGATTTCACAATGTCTTTTGAAGACTTTACTATAGGTAAAATAGGCACTCTGGAGAGATACCCAGATGAATAATCTTCATCCTTGAAGGAGAATGCTTTTAGTGAGATTAGGGGACTTTTAAAAACCTGACAAGGCACTGGGCTTGGGCAGTGCCAGAGAGGATGCTCCTGGGCTGGCAGGTACTGGAGTTAGGACTCAGCCAGCTCTTGATCTTTGCTTTTTCATAATAAACCATTATGGGACAATCATACTTTAATTTATTTAACCTCATTTCAGATAAAATTAACATTTTTCCCTTGAAAGAGGAATTGGTCATTTGATCTTAACTCTGAAGCAAATCCAAAAAACGAATGAGACTTTCTAATGAAAATCCTGGTATGTTCTAAAAATGAATATAATTGAATGAGATTCAAAAACTCCCCCCATGCAGTAGTGGGCTTCCACAATTCAATCTGCCTCCAGGAGCTGAGACAGAAGGAGATTCTGTGGCTCTTGCTCGCTGCCTGGTGGCTGCCCCTGACAATGTGAGCCCACTACGGGTGCCCCTTTAGCTTTGGCATTGGGTGATGCTTCTGTGCAGAGTCATTCCAGGGTGTAGCAAGGTAGAGCGTATCTCCCCTTTAGGCCCTGAATTATTTACCAGGTATCCATATAAACCAATCTTACATTTCTAAGACCCACAGAATCACTTCAAAAATAGAGTCCCTGTACTGAATGAATGAGGAAATCTCAGCACCCAGAAGTAGAGGATGGGAAATTGAAGATATGAGAGGAAAAATCCTTCCAGATGGCAGGGAGGGTGCATTACTCTAGAACGGTGGTTCTCAACCTTCCTAATGCTGCGATGTATTTTCATTGTTACAAAGGGGTCGTGACCCACAGGTTGAGAACCCACTGCTCTAGAACCTCTTCCATGGTTAAGGTCTTTCAGTCTGGTAAATGTCAGTGGAACAAACCAATGAATGACCCACAATTTGAATAGGAATGAGCTATAATGATTGACGCTTTCCTAGGAGGGAGAATGAAGGTATAACTCATGGTGTTCTGGAGACTATACAAAAACCTGGGCATCCCTGGGATATGGTTTTCTGTTCCCAACTCATGGTATCACTCCTTGACGTTCATTTCAAGACCGTTACCATGAAGGTGTGATTATACAAATTGTTGCTGAAGCATTGGCTATTTAGTGGGGGCCTGCTATGTCTTGATAACAAAGGAAAAATGTGGTCATGGCTCGGCTTTTCTGGGACATAATTTCCCAAGCTGGGGTTCTTTGAATTGAAAACACAGCTCTGACTCCGTCGGCTTAGTCTTCCTCCTCTATTTAACGTCCCCTGAAAGTTGTCCGAAGAAGACGTGATCTGGGGTATTTCATCCTCCTCTGCACTTTTCCTCCTGAGCTCTAATATGTCTCATTGCCAATCTGTCAGGTGGTAGTCAAGTCAGAAGGCCAGAGGAAGGCTTTGGTTTGTAGCAGCTTGTACCATGTCACTGAAGGCCAGGATGCTGGGCATAATTTTCCACTAGACTGTGTCTATTCTTTTGTGAACCTAACTCAAAAGGTGCAACTAGAAAAATTACTTTAATGCAGTAGTGTCAAAGAAATGAATATTATGCTGTTTCTAAGTATTGCTTTTTGATAAATCATTCTAATGAGATGAGTTTCTAAGCCAGTGTTTAAGCCATGGCCCAGTTCTTTATTTAGCCTTCCTTTTTATTCATTAAAACTCAGAGCCAGCTTTTACAATGCACTGATGGCAACTGAGAACATGAGGAGGGAAGTATCTACAAGAGACAGGAACTTGCTGGACTTGGGGAAATGGACTGTGCTATCCAGGTGGATCTGGAGAGGATGATAATTAAGTGGAAGAACAGCAAGCAGTAAAGTGTGGGTCAGATCTTACCTGCAAGCTGGCTCTTGATCTTTATCCAAGAGTCTGTCCAATGGTGACTGATGATGTGGTTAAATCTGTGGTGAAGGAAGGAGATAGGCCCTGAAAAGAGATAGGCAGGTGGGGGTGGGGGTCTCAAGGCCTGAGTCAATGGATTTGGTGGAGGCTTTTGGTCCCAGAACAGGAGTTCTCAGCAGAGCAAGTAAATAGAATTAAGGCTTCTTCTTCCTAAGGTCAAAGTGTTTGGGCAGACACTCAGTCCCAAGATGAAGCAATGCAGTAGGTAGGTTCACTACCATTTCAGAGCTACTCAAGGACCAGAATCTTGCTCATTAGACTTGAGAGCCAGATAAGTTCTGACAGAGAAGGAGAGTTAGAGGTGAGATTAGTGATCAAGTACATGGATCTGGGTCACAGTACTCAGGGCCTAAGATCGGTCAATCAAGGTCAAAACCACTGGACAGAGACTATCACTTTCTGCCACTCAGGAATGAGTTGTGGGATCTGAGGATGAAAGATTCAGAGGAAGCCAGGTAGGTGCTGATACTTATATTCATAATAAGACTCAGTTTTAAGCTGCCCATTTTATTGAATATCTCCTTTGTTCTACATATCAAATCAAGGCTTTAATTCCCTCAATTCTCATAACAACCTCATGAGGGTAGCTTATGTTTCAATCTTATAGGTCAGACTACAGCAAGTATAATAATATTTTAAAAAATTATCAGATTAATTATCATTATTGGAATACTCATTATAATACAAACACAAACCTTTGTTTTTCCCTAGTAGAAGCTGTATTAGTTTCCTATTGTTACTGTAGCAAATTACTATGAACTTAGTGGTTTAAAACATTTATTCTCTTATAGTTCTAAAATCAAGGTGTTAGCAAGGAGGATTCTTTTAGAGCAGTGGTTCTCAACCTTCCTAATGCCGTGACCCTTTAATACAGTTCCTGACCTCATGTTGTGGTGACCCCCAACCATAAAATTATTTTTGTTGCTCCTTCATAACTGTAAGTCTGCTACTGTTATGAATCGTAATGTAAATATCTGATAAGCAGGATGCATTTTCCCATGGTCCAAAGGACCCACAGGTTGAGAACCGCTGTTTTAGAGACTTCAGGAGAGAATTGATCCCCTCCCCTTTTTACACTTCTAGAGGCTTTCTGCATCCCTTGGCTTGTAGTCCCTCCTTACACCACTCCGACCTCTTGCTTCTTTCCTCTTAGCTGCACAACTGAGACTAATCTTCCTTCTTCTTATAAGGACCTTGGGATTAGATTGAGCCTACCTTGATCCCCCTGTCTCAAGACCCTTAACTTAAATACTTCTGCAGAGTGCCTCTTATCACATGAGGTAACATCTTCCCAGGTTCTAGGGATTAGGACATAAATATCTTTTCAAGGAGGGCATTATTCTGCCTACCACAGGAGGGGTGGAGGCAACGCTTTGAGCTTGGGGGGGTAAAGGTGGAGAAGGGAGAATTTGTACTTGTTCTGAGGCCGCTACAGAATAAAGACAGGAGTTCCTCTGGTATGCGGGGACTTCAGTGAAGGGTGGCTTTAGGAGACTGGTCCTTGGTGGGAGGACCCATGAGAAGAGCAGTCTCCGAACTGCCAGGAGCAAGAGGGATCAAGACAGGTGGCAGGACCTGCTCGTGACAGCAGTGACTTACAGCTGAAGAAATGGCTGCCAGCTGATGAGCATGACGCAGAAATGCCTGCCCACTCCCCTAGCTTTCTGAAAACATACAAACCAGGATTTTTGTGTGACCCTATAGAGCAGGGGAAGGGGTCCCCCAAACAACAGATTTTGAATATCTGGTTGGCCTGACTATTGGGGCAAGAATGAGATTCCAAATCATCTTAAGAATTTTTAAAAGAACATGACACTATACCTTAGTGTTGTGGTCTGAAAGTTATGCCTCTTGGAGCTACAAACTTTGCCATGGCCACCAAGGCTGAAAGAGCAGGTAAGGGCAGAGAACAAAGAGTTTCCTGACAATGTTCTCTAAGCAGCCGGTATTAGCAATGAAAGAGCCCCCCACTTCCACGTGGTCCTTACTGGGGTCCAAACCTAAACCAAACAACCTGCTAGTTAGTCAAGCTTTCTTGCTGGCGGATATCATCTGAATAAAAATAACCATATTAATAAGTATATCCAGCAGGGGGGACAAAAAAGGTGGTAGGGTATTCCCAAGAGGAGAATTAATTTCTTTTTATAATCTGCGGTAGTTTATTTCACATATTCACGACCCGCCCAGTATGTTTTGTCTTTATGACGAGCCATAAAAATGACAAAATACATTAGCCAACTTCTTCGTTTCTGCTAAAATGACCATATTCAAAAATAATAACAGAGACTTGTATCAGCGATGCAAAAGATGCATGAAGTAATTGGGGCTTAATTTGTACACAAACTGTCAAGGCAGTTTTCCTCACGGCCTGCATCTTCTGAATTCATTAGTCTCTAATTACGGCCAGTGGGGACCAGCAGTTAGAAGGTTAAAGAGGTTCTGACAGGCCTAATCATTGCTCAGGAAGCTGAAAATGTATGCAAAGTCTCGGCAGATGGGGTGAGAGCAGCTTCTGCCAAGTGATAACTGTTATTCCTTTGCACCTCCAAAGCTGTCATCCTAATAGGCACATTTTAAATTTATTAATGCTCTAGTTACAATGCATACACAGTCTCTAATGGTATGTCATTCTGAGTATATAAACTGAGCAATTAACACATATTACCTGGTAATGGTAAAATTATTTGTTGCCTGTTTGACTTTTTTTGGGGGGGAGGGGATGTCTCCTACTCCAGCGAGAATTGTCCCAGGAAAAGCTTGCCTTTGTTAAAACAAAACCAGAGCTACATCAGAGATGGGTTTCTCCCTTTACTCTGCTGGAACAAACTGATCTGAATGCCTCACCCCTGCTTTACCCAATCACCTATTTCTGATCATTGACACCGGAATCTGGTAGTTAAAACAATCGGAGTGAGATGTTTGGCTGGACTTTTGGAGAAGAAGCAGAGAATTGCAGTCTTTGAAGCTCTGACCCTTTAAAGTGAGAAGAAAGCCAGGGTCATATTTCTCATCTGTCACTGAACTGACTTATAAAAGTAGAAGTACATATGTACTCTCCAATTTCCAATGCTACAGTCATCAATATCTTATCCTTTGGTGATTGCTTTAAAGCTAAGTAATCACCAGCAAGAGGTGCTTTTCTTTTCTTTCTTTAAAAAAAAAAAAAGAGGTCTCTTGTCTTTCCTGTGACATGGGAAGGGCCTTTAATTAAATGCAGCACTTAGTGCAACAATTGTTTGCATGTAGGAGGCTACAGAAATGGAGACAACTGGAATGGATAGTCCCTAAATTGTAGGCTTAGTAGGAACTACAAGATTCATAAGCAGTCCTAATAGCATGATAAGGTGTTAATCTCAGCAACAGAGCAATTATCTGTCCAGTCACTGACCACCACTCTACCACCCACTCTTGGCAGCTAATTGATGTACACTGTATAAAAGTAACATAACAACAACAACAAAAAATATGTCTTGGAGACTTTATGTTAATTAAAAACTGAGATTACATTTTCCTACTGGGTGATCTGTTTGAAATTTTTTAATACCATATATGAAAGATATCAAACTGTTAGGCCATAAGTTGACTTTGCCAGGGACCAAATAACCCACCCATTGTGGGCTCTTCAGTGGCTGCAAGAATAGCTCTGAGTGATGAACAACAGGAGCTGTGTCACCTCAGGCAAGTGTCCTCAGCTCTCTGAACTTCATTATCCTCAAGGTGGGGAGTGGCCTAGGTGTCCCCAGAGCTCTAAGATCTCTCTGAGTTCTAAAAGTCCACAATCTTATGAATTAAAATGTCACACAGTCGGCAGAGGATTATACAACTGAGCCAGAGCCCTCCTAGTTAGAAGCAGGTCAGGTCTTTTATCTTTTACTTCTCATTTTCCACTTGGAAGTTTAATCTGGTTTCTGATCATTCTGTTTATTTATAACTTTTTTTTATATGTGCACAGTAGACTGTTCCGGCCCCCTTGCTGTATTCTTGTTATATGAAATCTCCATTCATTTCCAGAGATTTAAAAAAAAAATCACAGAACTGTTTTCAGCATCATTTTAATGGGAAATCCAGTGAAGAGAGTCTAGACATGCCCTGTGGTGGGTGTCAGCTTACTTGGTGTGATTTGACACTGTGGGGAGAAGGGACATCCTCTGGACCCTGGGAGCTATGAGGGTTGCACTCTGCTCACATGGCCTCTCCTGTGCAGGCCAGTGTGGACCCCACTCCATGTCACTCGAGTCAGCTGTCTGGCCATCTATTGAGTGAAAGTGCTGGGCTGAATGCTGTCTGCAGTCTGTCTCATCAACTGTGTTTGATGACGATGATCCATTCTGGAAAAAAAGAAATTTCCTCAAAATTAGAGCCTTACAATTCAAATGGTATTTAGAAGAACCCGCAGGTAGGAAGAGAAAGAAGGGCCCTCAAAGCATTCATAAGAAAATTTTACCTGAGAAACCTTCATCATTTTGTTGAAGGCAGGTCATGGCAGGGAACACAATTTAGACTACATGAAAAACTGAAATATCAATTAAGATCATTAGCCAAAGTGAAAAAGTTGACCTTGGACTCTATCTTGTAAGGTGAGTCTTGGGGCTGCATTCCCTCTTTTAGGTACGTTGTCTGACTTGCTAAACTCTCCTGGAAGGGGCACGGCAGCTGGCTCAAGTATAAGCAGGAGCAGTCCCTGACCCCCACTCCACCTCGCCCCTGCCCGGAAACATTGTCTTTATCTTTTGTAGGTGATGATTCCCAAGAATGGGCCACCTGCATCAGAAGTCCTGGAAGGCTTGTTCAAAAGTAAACATAAGAGCCTGCATTTAAGAAAAAATATACTCTTCAGGTGCTCCTTCTGCCCAGCTGATGTTGGAAAACCACAGTTCTGGAAAGCAGAGGGCCAGGCTGCCTAGTATTCTTCCTTCTGAGAACAGTGCCATCATTTTCCACTCTGTGTGGCTGACTCAGCCCTCTACAGGGAAGGAGGTCTTTCTCCTGGGACCTCCTAAGAGCAGGGTCACAGCTGTGAGCTAAAGGTCAGGGCTGTTGTAGGCAAGCCCAGTTCTACCCAGAGACCCCATCCTTCCAGCATAAAACTGTTTTCCATAATTGGTGCCTGGTGGGCTTTCTTGGTCTGAGCCACTTTCCCGCATAGCCTTAGCTGTCAAGCTTCAGCCAGGATTGACTCCGGGGGTTCTATAACACATGGGGGGCATGAAAAACTGTCCCCAGCACTCTGTAGTCACACTTACTCTGCCTTGTCCATATATATCCAGTGGCACACATACAGAAGACCCCTCGTTCCCTGGAACTGAGATGACCACAGAGTTCTACTGTAGCCCAGGGTTAATTTTAGAACAGAAGAAAATTAAGACTCTGTAGAATAGAAATCTCTTAGTATAATTTCCAGACTCCGTTTTGGAGAATGATTACTGAAAGCAGCTCAGTACTACAATGTGATAGGACTTGAACCCAGTCTGCCTCCATTCAAATCCTGGCTCTAGCCCACACCCAGGTATCCATGGGTAAGATGCTAACTCTTCTATGCCTCAGTTTCCTTATTATATGTAGAAAAAACAGTACCTCCCTCTGAGGGTTGTTCGGAGGGTTAAATGAGTTAATAAACGTAGAATTCTTAGTACTGTGCTCAGCCAACAGCCAGCACTAGTTAAATGCCAGCCATGGTTAATTCTGGATCATTTCTGAGCAGGTTATGTGAGTGTGTCCCAAGCTTACAACCCTAAGTTTAATACTGCTGTGTTCTTGCTGTCTTAAATACCCAGGACTTTTAAAACAAAGATCCCCACATTTTCATTTTTCCCTGGGTCCTGTAAATTATGTAGGAGGCTCTCTCTGCAAGGTCATCATGACTAAAATTTCAAGTCTATGTGGTATTAAAACTAAAATGAACAACTTGAGCATTTTCTTAGGAGAAAATCTAGATTTTCTCCTAAGAAAATGTGTTTGGTAATTAGGTTTAAGTAAATATTCTATGTACCTTTTCCTGAAGCTAGCAATTACTGTTCTTTGGCGGTACAATTTAGTGATAACACATTTCTATTTGTACTTCAAAGGTTTAGCATTAGCTAGACTATTACCCTCGGTCAACATTGCAATGGACAGTAGTCAGACACATGTATGATGATTTATAGCATGATTCTAAATTTTTGTATTAGTTTCTAGGTTTTTTTTTTTTAACGGATCTTTTTTGCTGCTAAAGATGGAGATAAAGTTTTATTAGTTTTCTCCAAAGTGCCTGTCATAGTCCTTGGCAACTAGTTAATTGTCAGGAAATCCTTTTAGAGATGACCAGTAAGATAATCATATGGCATTCATCTCAGGAATGATGGTGAATGTATCTGGGTAATGATAAAATTACCATGTGATCAGTCCCATCCCAATCACATATATTGATTCTTTTCAGTTCATAAATTATTTATTTTTGTATTAAATCATAACTGTATACATTAATGCATTTATGGGGCACAATGTGCCGATTTTATACACAATTTGGAATACTTACATCAAACAAACTGGTTAACATAGCCTTCACCTCACTTAATAGTTCACAGATTTAAAAGTCAGGTTATATGGGAGACTCTACTGCTTATTTCTGTGGAAATTGCCAGCAATAATTCTATGATAAACAAAGGATTTTTTTCTGATAATATCCCACATATTAAAATCCAGAATATCAGAACTGCTTGGGAAATCATTTTCTCAATGCCTTATTTTGTGTAATAGGAGACTGATACCCACAGAGGCTGTGATTTTGAAAGTCGTTCAGTTCACCGTTAATTAGCAAGGGGTTCATCAATGTCCTAGATCATTGGGCATGGGATGATCCATGGGGTGGAGCAGAGTCTGGGGCACAGAGCAGTCACTGTAACCTAGGCCATCCACAGTGAGCATGCTGCTTGCCATTGGCTGGCACTGACTGTCTCAGAGGACAGCAAAAAGAACATCTCGGTCCCACTTCAACTCCCTCTAGCACCAGGTTCCCTCTAGGGCAGAAAGCTGAGATCTCTTAAACTGATATGTTCTCTTTCTCTGCTCCTGCTCTCTCTGCGCTCTTTCTATGGAAAGCACACACCCCAAGTCTGCCCTTACACTTGTCTGTACCCATGTTTACACCAGCAGATTTTGCACATGATATTTGAGTATTGGTAGTCTTTGTTTCTGGAGCTGCAGAAGGTGAGTCCTGTCTAGTTGTTAGAAGGGGACCCTGAGCGGTACCCCAGAAAGCATTTGGTGAGTCCAAGAGCAAGGGAGGGTACATGTAAAGCATAGTAATTGCTGCTTCAGAGCCTTAACCATAACTCAGGAGGCTTGTTTCCCCAGACGCCCTATAACTCCTTTTGAAATTGGTTTCATTTATCTTTTCTGTTGCTCTCTTACTGGGAGAGACATCCCTCCCTCTTCCCATTCCTTTCTTTCTGGCCTGGAGCTTCCAGGAACGGGGCAGAGGCCTGCTGGGAGTGACAAGGCCTGCTCCAGTGCCTTGTCAGCTATTCCTGTAAGAGAGGCAGCAGCCCCCTGGCAGCCCATGTGTACCACTACCAGGCCTGCAGGAGGTGGGCATCAACCCGTGAGCCTGGGTGCTCCACTGCCAGGCCTGCAGGAGGTGGGCATCAACCCGTGAGCCTGGGTGCTCCACTGCCAGGCCTGCAGGATGTGAGCATCACCCGTGAGCCTGGGTGCTCCACTGCCAGGCCTGCAGGGGGTGGGCATCAACCGTGAGCCTGGGTGCTCCACTGCCAGGCCTGCAGGGAGTGGGCATCAACCGTGAGCCTGGGTGCTCCACTGTCAGGCCTGCAGGAGGTGGGCATCAACCCGTGAGCCTGGGTGCTCCACTGCCAGGCCTGCAGGAGGTAGGCATCAACCCATGAGCCTGGGTGCTCCACTGCCAGGCCTGCAGGAGGTGGGCATCAACCGTGAGCCTGGGTGCTCCACTGTCAGGCCTGCAGGAGGTGGGCATCAACCCATAAGCCTGGGTGTTTCTTCTCACTTGGCAGCACAGATGCTGTGATTATTTTCAGAAGGCATTCTTGTGTAGGTACTACCTGTCAGCTTGAGAACCAGGGGACATCAAGAGTC
>CAUYQV010008354.1:0-25798 GCA_963574575.1 Galagoides demidoff
TGATAGGAGAAGTTTGTGTTGTTACCAGCGCATGCCTTGGAAAGACTTAAGTAATGCAAAAGGTTGTCCTTTTTTTTTTTTAATCTACTGACAAGTTGCTCTAGTAACCCAAAGAAGTGAAGGAGAAAGCAGCTGCCTCACCGCCCAGATATTGATTTGTTCAGATGTTTCAATGCCTCATGATACAATAAAACCACAAAATTTTCTTAACAGTTTAAATTGTTTTAATTAGTTTACTAGTTGGCTGGGCATTAGTAACTATCTTGACCCATTGTTTGTCATGTCTTACCTTCCCACTTCAGCCCCCTCTGTAATACCTGTTGCAAGGACAAAACTGCTGAAGCAACACTCCCAGCTAGCTTCTCTCAGAAGCCCTGGAGGGCACAGTACCCTCCACAACCCACCTGGTCTTGGGAAAGTAGACAGGAAGAGGTCAGGTCTGGCCTGAACCTTCTCTTGTATTGAAGCCTCTGCAGTCAGTTCTGATACCTTCATGACCTCTGCCCTGTATAGGTTCAGGGCTATAGTAGCAGGAGAGAAGACCCGGAATCCTACTGAAGCTAGAGAGGCCTTGGCAAAAATGGCCTGTTAAGTTCAGGCCCTGTGGGCTGAGGTCTCAGTGTACTAAGGAAGTAGTCTCCTCTATTCCGAGGGGTCAGGATCACGTCTATGGTGCCCCACATACCCCATAGCAAGCAGAGGGCAGCTTAGATCCTGTATCATTGCTTCAAATAGCATTGCCTAAAGGCAGGTGCCAAGTCTGTTGCCCACAGAGCCAGACATGGTTTGCTTTTAGATTTGGAGCTATGGAAGAAGGCAGTCTGATAGATTGATCCTGTAGGAGTTCTTACCCCTCAGACCTCTGCAGGACATTTCCACGTCTCCTCCCTCTTATTTCCTGCTTAGAAGCAGGTATACCCTCTGCCCTGTTGCTAAGTGGTGGATTGTTTTGCAGTTTTAAGGGCACAGAGCAGTGTGAGCTGCCATCTATTGGTATACCTGTGCCCTGTTCCCAGTACATCACACTGTCTTCAAATCCAGGGGAAGTCTTGCTTCTTAGTTTGGGGGACAGAGGCCTTGTGCAGTACAAATCTAGCTCCTCAGCTTTGAGACCTGTGTATGGTATAAAATCAGTAGCAAGGTAGCAACTGCAGGCTAGAACTAAACCCAGGATTTGGTCAATGCCCTGTTAGGGGTTTTAGGATTAGTGAGGCTGCCACATCTAAGCCTGACCTATAAAAGGATATCCTCCTCATGTCCCTCTATGGGTTGAGGCTAAGGACTTCCTCAGACCCCACAGTTGCCTGGGTACACTGGGCACACTTCTAGGTGGTTTGCTGTTTGAGAGGACAGCATGTTCAGGAGATTGCAGTGGGACTGATCTCTAGGCTGGTGTGTATTTGGGGAAGTGGGGGTGGGGGAGAGGTAGACACTAACCTGCTGCCTCTTAAACCACCCTGTATAAAATCCGCAATACAGCTTCTTCCATGTACCTGTGCCTGAATTGTCTGCAATAAAGAGGAGTTTGTAAAACTGGTTTGTTTTTTCCTACCTGAGATGGGACAGAAAGGGGGATGCTGGGGAAAAGCAGGGAACTGCGCTTTTGGTGATAATTCACCCCTGCTCTTGGGATTCCTGGGTTACTTCGGACCTTGGGTTACTTAGACCTGTTTCCCAAATGGAAAGCCGAGGGTCCTGGCAATTCGCTTATTTCTGAGGATCTGGGGGACCCTAGCCTGGGCGGCTGAGTTTATCCTGTCCTAGTTGCCACCAGAGGCCATCCTTTGGGAGTGGGTATGGATCATGTGGTTTCTCCAGAAATAAGTAGGGCTTTGGGCAGTCCAGTGCGTGAACATTTGCTCTGTCTCTGTGGAACTTCCTTACCGGGTTGGCACAGGGGCGGGGCCGCCGAGGAGGACGGGCTCCGGCCGGGTTTAGGCGTCCGCCTTTAGCCCGGAACCTTTCTTCTCCAGCCTTTGCAGGTTCCGGGAGCTAAGGCTCTTGGAGGCCGGAAGTGGAGGCGGTTGGTGGGGTTGGTGGGGCTCAGGGACGCGGCGCTGGTGGCAGTTTGCTGACTGAGGGTGGACTGAGTGTAGTGACCGGCATCCCGCTGTCTCGACTCGTTACGGCCAGGCGAGGCTGGGCGGAGCGCGGCACCAGCGGAACGAACGCAGTGCGGGCGAAGCGCCCGCGGCTGGGCCCATGGCCTCCTGCGCGAGCATCGACATCGAGGACGCCACGCAGCACCTGCGGGACATCCTCAAGCTGGACCGGCCTGCGGGAGGTGAGCGGGGCTAGTGGGGGTGGGCCCTCGATGAGCAGGCAGAAGGGTGGCGCAGGTCTGAACCGCTCTCAAGGCCTGCAGGTCCCTTAGGACCAGCTCTGAATCTTCCCAGCTGATGAGGGCGGACGGGGGTCGGAGCCCTAGATACCTGAGTGTACTCCTGAAGGGCGCAGACCCCTGGGTGTGAGCCCTCCCCATCCCAGCGCCGAGCCGTTCTGCCTTGTCCTTCAACGTTTCTGTTGAAGGTGAGGCTCCTTTTCAGAATCTGCCAGGCCCCTCTAGGTTCCTAGCCTCGTGGTCTCTAGTATTCCAGGGACTCGCGCAACGCCTCTACACTTTCGTCTTGGTTCAGAGACCTGGTCTCGGTTCTGTATACCGAATTCCTTAAACACTGTACTGAAGAGCCACGCATCATCCTCGATAACTTGTTTTTCCTTTTGGAATACAGACAACAGACCTGCTGTTCTGAACTAACAGGAGGAAAGTGTTCAGCCCCAATTTCTTGTTCTGGAAGAAAGGCAAATCACAGACCACACATCTCTGACAGGATTAGGCTCCAAATAATCTGCGTGCTCTGATTTGTTCCCATTCATTCATATTTTACTTAGGCTCCTGGTGATGCCTCAGAACTGCTTTTGCCCTCAAGGAGCTCCCAGGACACAGAACTAACGGGGTGTAATATAATGTCATCGAAAGAGAGGAGTGTGTCGATACTGTGGTGGGAATGGGGAGGATGGAGACTGTGCAGAGTACAGGTCTGAGAAATGAGCCTAGGCTGGGTGATGTGAACAGGGCTTGGGTGTAATATGAACAGCATCCAAGGCACCTATGTAGAAGCTACCTACTATGAAGAAGAAATAGCATGTGAGAAGGCACTAGTTTACTGGCAGGTTCGGAGATCTGTGAAAAGTTGTAGTGGTTGAAGGACTGGCTCGTGACAGTAGTATGGATGTGCAGTGGCCACAGCTGAGAACTGATACTTCCTGAGACCTTGTTTTTACACCTGCTGGGAGGCCCAAATTGGCTGCTTTTGGAAGTAGGCACTGGTGTTTGCTATGGGCAGATTTAGGTAACCCCCACTATCTGAAAAAAATCCACCTGCTGCCTAAGACCACTGGGCTTGCTCCCCCAGGCCTGGAATGTGTGCTTCCTTTACTCATGAGCTTGGCTTGGGCCTTTCATGCTCAGCAGCTGTTGTGCAGACTAGACTCCTCAGAGATTTGGTAGAGCCTGGCATGCCCAGCCATGTGTAGCCTGGGCTGCTGCTGTTTGGGTGCAGAGAGAGTGGTCATCTTATCCCTGAGCAGCTAAGTGGTCATCTTATCCCTTGATCAAAGGAGGCTTTCCTTGTAACTCCTTGTATTGATTTGCACTTGATTTCCTTATTTGCCAAGAAGCTTTTGCTTGTCTCCTCTCACTGGAGGGCCAAGTCAGAACTCAGATTGTTTTGTGACTAGAAATGTGCTACGTTCCTGACTGTGGAACCCTAGTGTCAGATTGTTTTGTGAACTTGCTATGTTTCTGAATGTGGAACCTTAGTGTCTTTGCCACCTGGGATTTTTTTGGCATGGTGTCTGAGTCTGTGAGAGTGTTGTACAAACAACTGAAATGCTGTTTTTCCTGACTCCACACCTACCCCATAGTTTCTGTCCACTTTGTTCAGTGTCTTCGTATCCATGACTCCTGAGTTTAGCTGCCAAAGGTAGCTTCTTTTGAGCCATTTCTTTGTGGGACAGGACCCTCCCACATTTTTTCAGTGTACTTTCATGCCTTAGAAGCCCATCTTCTCTCCAAACTCTGCCGCTACCTTGGTCTCTCTAGACCCTCACCCAGACCAAGAATCTCATCCTGATTCCAACTGTTCTGCATTTTACCTTGCAGTAATCAGGCTCCTGGCCGTAGCTGACTATGTCACCTTCCCATTAAAAACTCTTGTGGCGCCTGTGGCTCAAGCGGCTAAGGTGCCAGCCACATACACCTAAGCTGGCGGGTTCAAATACAGCCCAGACCTGCCAAGCAACAACGACGGCTGCAACCAAAGAATAGCCGGGTGTTGTGGCGGGCTCCTGTAGTCCCAGCTACTTGGGAGGCGGAGGCAGAAGAATCGCTTGAGCCCAGGAGTTGGAGGTTGCTGTGAGCTGTGATGCCCTGGCACTCTACCCAGGGCAACAGCTTGAGGCTCTGTCTCAAAAAAAAAAAACCTCTTGTGGCCCTCCTTACCCACAGGCAGAGTCTGAACACCTTAGCATCATACCTGAGGCCTCTGCAGTGTTATTTTCTCTCCATCCTTCTTGTATTTAAGTATCCTGGAAAAAATGGCAATGTTGGCACCTCCTCTGAGTCCTTGACCCTTCCCATGACCTCCCTTAAAGCACACAGATTTCTCTGTGCTGACCCATGCCCAAGTATTAACTGGCCTCAGAGGGTCCCTTCCCCAGGTAGAAGAGCTTCATACTCATTCTTGCTCCTGGTATATATCATTGTTAATAGAATGTGATGAACGAAGGGCCTTTCTATCCCCATAAGCATGCCTTCCTCAGTTGAGTATTTCTAGAGCACCTCATAGTTCTGGAAGAAAACTCTGCATGAGAGGCTAGTGGGCTGATAGAGCAATCTTGTCAGGGTGCCCCTCTGTCTCCAGGCCCCAGTGCAGAGAGCCCGAGACCATCCAGCACCTACAATGGTGACCTCAATGGGCTCCTGGTCCCAGACCCCCTCTGCTCGGGTGATGGTACCTCAACAAGCAAGACTGGTCTCCGGACCATGCCGCCCATTAATCTGCAGGAGAAGCAGGTCATGTGAGTACCTGGGAGATGGCAATGGTGGTGATGGTATCTTTGAGGCACCTGCTTAGCCGAAGGCATGAGATGGGGGTGAAAGGGGCCAGAAGCCTCTGCTGCTGTTCCTCTAGATGATTTGGGGCAGAGCACTTAACCACATTGAGGTTGCACTAGTATGAGAGGCAAGGACAAGCTCAAGGGTTTGCCCAAGATGCCTGGTTTAGAATGGAAGTAGGTTCATTCCTAAGGAGGGAGGCGAGCAAGGGGAGCTATGGGTCTGGGGCCAGTGGGCCAGGCAAAGCTGGGACTAGACCCTCTCACCAGGGTGGCTGTGTCCTCTCCTCCTCCCAACCCTGCCCATTGAGCCTTTGGATGAACAAGACACAAAATTTGTATACCCTTCCCCTTAGCTGCCTCTCAGGAGACGACAGTTCCACTTGCATTGGGATTTTGGCTAAGGAAGTAGAGATTGTGGCCAGCAGTGATTCTAGCATTTCAAGCAAGGCCCGGGGCAGCAACAAGGTGGGTACAAGGATGCCGTGGCATATATAATATATGGGGGCACTCCTACTTCTTCCATATCCCCCATGTTGCCAGTTCTTATGGGAACCATCTTGACAAATAGGTAGTATGCCCCAATTTCAGGAAGCCAGGATTGAGTACCAAGGCTCTATGGGAATCTGACCCCAGGAGGTGTCATTGGGTAGCTGGGTTTGTATTTATGGCCTTCACATCCCAGGGATGCTGGGATCTCCTAGGTTCTGGGGAAACTACCCCAGCCCTCAGCTTCTATGACTTCTCTCCTGCTGGGTTCTCAGGTGAAAATCCAGCCTGTCGCCAAGTATGACTGGGAGCAGAAGTACTACTATGGCAACCTGATTGCTGTGTCTAATTCTTTCTTGGCCTATGCCATTCGGGGTGAGTAGGGGCAGGGGAGAGGAGGGAAGTGTTCTGCTAGAAGTCCAAGAAAGCCAGACCCAGCATCAGGTCACTCAGCCCACTTAGGGGTACAATGAAAGGCTTCTCCATGCTGCCCCAACCTCTGCCAGGCACTGGGGAGCTGAGTGGGAAAACTAAGCATGAGACTGTGGTGATGGCAGTGAGACAGGCAAGGCAGGCCTTCTCTGCTGCTGCCTGGGCTTAGATACTTGCTTATGACCTACTGCTTTCTTGATTCCAGCCGCCAACAATGGCTCAGCAATGGTGCGGGTGATCAGTGTCAGCACTTCGGAGCGGACCCTGCTCAAGGGCTTCACAGGCAGTGTGGCTGACCTAGCCTTTGCACACCTCAACTCTCCACAGCTGGCCTGCCTGGATGAGGCAGGCAACCTGTTTGTGTGGCGCTTGGCTCTGATTAATGGCAAAATTCAGTATCCCTCCCCTGGTATTAGGTGGAGAGACTAAAGAAGGGTGGGTAGAAATGGGGCTGCCAGACACATAACCATCATCCACCTCTCTAGCCCTTAACACCTTGCTCAGAGAAGAGATCTTGGTCCATATCCGGCAGCCAGAGGGCACGCCTCTGAATCATTTCCGTAGGATCATCTGGTGTCCCTTCATCCCCGAGGAGAGTGAGGATTGCTGTGAGGAGAGCAGCCCAACAGTGGCCCTGCTGCATGAAGACCGGGTAAGGGGCTAGGAATGGTCGGGAGGCATCAGAGCAGCCAAAGAATGGATATGGGCTGAACCTCCTTGTACCCTCCAGGCTGAGGTATGGGACCTGGACATGCTCCGCTCCAACCACAGCACCTGGCCTGTGGATGTCAGCCAAATCAAGCAGGGGTTCATTGTGGTAAAAGGACACAGCACGGTAAGCTTGCAGCTGCCCACCTCCCTTACCTTCCCCCTCCATCATCTTTTCTCCATATCCACAGCTGCCCAGGCAGCTTTATTGTCCTTCTGTCTATGGGATTCTGAGCACAAAGCGGCCCTTATCTGTGGGTTACTCCTAACCTAGTTGTGCTCTACAGGTATGATCTTCTCTGTTCATTCAGTTAGTCACACAAATGGCAAGTCCACTGTGGGTCACTACCATCCTCATTTGAGAAGGGGTCATTTCCACCTCTAGTCAGATAGCAAAGCAAAGTTCTTTGGGTTCTTCCCAGTGCCTAAGTGAAGGAGCCCTCTCCCCTGACGGGACTGTCCTGGCTACTGCAAGCCATGATGGCTATGTCAAGTTCTGGCAGATCTACATTGAGGGGCAGGATGAGCCAAGGTAAGGCAAGGCTTGCAGGACCAGGACCCCCCCCTAGGTAGGAGACCAGGAAAGCACTCACTCAGGCCCCTCACCTGCCTGTCTGCAGGTGTCTGCATGAGTGGAAGCCTCACGACGGGCGGCCCCTCTCCTGCCTCCTATTCTGTGACAACCATAGGAAACAGGACCCTGAGTGAGTGAGTGGGCAGACGAGTGGGTGATGGGCTGTCCATGAGCTGCCAGTAGAAGGCCAAGCCAACCACTCATTGCCATATGCCCTGCAGGATCCCTTTCTGGAGGTTCCTCATTACTGGTGCTGACCAGAATCGGGAGCTAAAGATGTGGTGCACGGTATCCTGGACCTGCCTGCAGACCATTCGGTAAGCAGGGGCTGGGAGGCCTGGGGGTAGCAGCAAGAGTGGGGGGGTTTCTTCAGCTCTCAGCCTCATTTACTCTGCTTCACGGCTTTCTAGCTTCTCCCCAGATATCTTCAGCTCAGTGAGTGTGCCCCCCAGCCTTAAGGTCTGCTTGGACCTGTCAGCGGAATACCTAATTCTCAGTGATGTGCAGCGGAAGGTAGGCTGTCATGGGGCACCCTAGGTAGAGTCAGTGTCATTAGGGAGGATAGGGGTGTGTGGCACATCTGCAGCCCTCACAGCCTCTGAGCTTAACCAGGAATGTACTGTCCATGCAGGTTCTCTACGTGATGGAGCTGCTGCAGAACCAGGAGGAGGGCCGAGCCTGTTTCAGCTCCATCTCAGAGTTCCTGCTCACTCACCCTGTGCTGAGCTTTGGAATTCAGGTTGTGAGTCGCTGCCGGCTGCGGCACACTGAGGTGCTCCCTGCTGAGGAGGAGAATGACAGCTTGGGGGCTGGTGAGCTGCCTCAGAATCGGCTGTATGTCCATATGTAGAGGGTGCTGAGACACAAAGAGGGCCAGAGGCTTAATCATCACACTGTCCTTTCATTTTATTTATTTATTTATTTTTAAGAGAGAGAGTCTCATTTTGTCACCCTCGGTAGAATGCTGTGGGTATCACAACTCACAGCAACCTCCAGCTCTTGGGCTTAGGCAATTTTCTTGCCTTAGCCTCCCAAGTAGCTGGGACTACAGGCACCCGCCTTTTTGTTGCAGTTTGGCCGGGGCTGGGTTCAAACCCGCCACCCTCGGTATATGGGGCCAGTGCCCTATTCACTGAGCCACAGGTGCCGCCCCCAAACACACTGTCCTTTCAGAAGGTACCCACGGAGTTGGTGCCATGGAGTCTGCAGCCGGTGTGCTTATCAAGCTCTTCTGCGTGCATACTAAGTGAGTGTGTGTGGGTAGCCACCACTTCTGCTGTGCCTGTCCCTACTCTATTGACCTTGGCCCATCTGAGCACTCTGTCCTCCTCCTCCTCTTCCTGTAGGGCACTACAAGATGTGCAGATCCGCTTCCAGCCTCAGCTGAACCCTGATGTGGTGGCCCCGCTCCCTACCCACACTGCCCATGAGGACTTTAGTGAGTAAGGGGTGAGAGGGAGGGAGGTTGGACTGATTGGGGTCTGAGATCTGACTTAAGTGGCACCTTGCTCTGCAGCATTTGGGGAGTCTCGGCCTGAACTAGGCTCTGAGGGTTTGGGAGCAACAGCTCATGGCTCCCAGCCTGACCTCCGACGAATTGTGGAGCTGCCTGCACCTGCTGATTTCCTCAGTCTGAGCAGTGAGACCAAGCCCAAGTTGATGACGCCTGATGCCTTCATGACACCCAGCGCCTCCTTGCAGCAGGTACCCCCTCAGGGTAGGGGGACCTGTGAATATCCCAATTACAGGCCACAGCCCTCATTTTCTGCATCTCCCCAGATCACTGCATCCCCTAGTAGTAGTAGCAGCAGCAGCAGCAGCAGTAGCAGCAGTAGCTCTCTGACAGCTGTGTCTGCCATGAGCAGCACTTCAGCTGTGGACCCCTCTTTGCCCAGGTAAGGTAAGGGTCAGAGTTGGCGGATGGCAGGGGCTGGTGCCACATAATAAGCAGCTCTGGCTGTTGACAAATTAGACTTCCCACCACCAGACCACCTGAGGAGCTGAGCTTGAGTCCTAAGCTGCAGCTGGATGGCAGTCTGACAATGAGCAGCAGCAGCAGCAGCCTCCAGGCAAGCCCACGCAGCCTCTTGCCTGGCCTGCTCCCCAGCCCAGCTGACAAATTGACTCCCAAGGGGTCAGGGCAGGTGCGTGCATGCGTGCATCGGTATGTGAAGTGCCATGTAGCAGGTGGGCAACAGTAGGAAAGGTGGGCAGCTGTCTCCTTTCACATATCCCTGCTGCCGCCCCTGCTATACCTTACATAGTCCTTGTTCCTTCTGAGGTCATGTCAGCCCCCATGTTCTCAGGAGGGCATTTCATCAGCCTTCCTATCTCCATGTCCTCTCCTGTGCTGTGACCCTGTTATTGACCTGCATTCCCATTGTTTTGTCTCTTGTCGCTACTAATATGTACCAGTGCCTTGTCTCTGTGCCCCTCTGCTTCACCTCCCATCACTTAAGCCTCCATCTTTGGCCCACCTCAGGTGCCTACTGCTGCCTCTGCACTATCCCTGGAGTTACAAGAAGTGGAGCCCCTGGGGCTACCCCAGGCCTCCCCCAGCCGCACCCGTTCCCCTGATGTTATCTCTTCAGCTTCTACTGCCCTGTCTCAGGACATCCCTGAGATTGCATCTGAGGCCCTGTCCCGTGGCTTTGGGTCCTCTGCACCAGAGGGCCTTGAGCCAGACAGTATGGCCTCAGCTGCCTCAGCACTACACCTGCTGTCCCCCCGGCCCAGGCCAGGGCCTGAGCTTGGCCCCCAGCTTGGCCTGGATGGAAGCTCTGGGGATGGAGATCGGCATAGTACCCCCTCTCTCCTGGAGGCAGCCTTAACCCAGGAGGCCACAACCTCTGACAGTCAGGTTTGGCCTACAGCACCTGACATTACTCGTGAGACTTGTAGCACTCTGGCAGAGAGGTGAGGAGCTTGGGGTTGGGGGGGAAATGTGCTGGTGGGAGGAGCTTTAGATAGAATCAACCACTGCTGAGTTGGCCGGTCCCCCTAGCCCCAGGAATGGCCTTCAGGAAAAGCACAAGAGCCTGGCCTTCCACCGACCACCTTATCACCTGCTGCAACAACACGACAGCCAGGATGCTAGTGCTGAACAAAGGTGGGAGCCATCCTACACCATTTTCCTCATAAGGGAGTGTCAACAAGGGGACAAATGCTCAGCCCCCTCCCTCTCTTTCCCACAGTGACCATGATGATGAAGTGGCCAGTCTTGCCTCTGCTTCAGGAGGGTTTGGCACCAAAGTTCCCACTCCACGGCTACCTGCCAAGGACTGGAAGACCAAGGGATCCCCTCGATCCTCACCTAAGCTCAAGAGGAAAAGCAAGAAGGATGATGGGTATGGAAGGGTCTTGGGAAGAGAGAGAAGGGTGATCTGTAGGCTGCCTGACATGACCTGAGGTGCTTCTTGCCTTTGGCAGGGATTCAGCAATGGGATCCCGGCTCACAGAGCACCAGGTAAGTGAGCAAGCCCCCTTTCTACTAATGGGACCCCACCTTGTGAGAGTGGGGAAGGGTTCTGGGTCATTCCCTAGTCTGGTGTATGGAAATGGGTAAGATAGACAAAATGTGACTGACAATGCTATTGGCAGGTGGCAGAGCCACCTGAGGACTGGCCAGCATTAATTTGGCAACAGCAAAGAGAGCTGGCAGAGCTACGGCACAGCCAAGAGGAGCTGCTGCAGCGTCTGTGTACCCAGCTTGAAGGCCTGCAGAGCACTGTCATGGGCCACGTAGAACGAGCCCTTGAGACCCGACATGAGCAGGAACGTATCCTTAAGGGTGGTAGCACTTTCTAGGGGAAGTATTCCTGGCCTGGGAAAGGGTATAGACCTGCTTCAGTCCTGTTCCTTAGCTACAGCATAGAGCGGCGACTAGAGCGGGCACTGGCAGAGGGGCAACAGCGGGGTGGGCAGCTGCAGGAGCAGCTGACACAGCAGCTGTCACAGGCACTGTCTTCAGCTGTAGCTGGGCGGCTAGAGCGCAGCATAAGGGATGAGATCAAGAAGACAGTTCTCCCAAGTGAGTTTTTGAGTTTTGCACGGAGACTTCCTTTGGGTGGGCCAGGTGGGAGTGGGGGCACCTGTCAAACTTTCTATCCTGGCTCCATTTCCTTCTCCCCTGCCCCAGGTGTCTCCAGGAGTCTGGAGCCTGTGGCAGGCCAACTGAGTAACTCAGTGGCCACCAAGCTCACAGCCGTGGAGGGCAGCATGAAAGAGAATATCTCAAAGCTGCTCAAGTCCAAGGTGCTGTTGGGCCCAAGATGGGGGAGCAGGGTGGTTGGTGGTCCTAGTCAGGCTAGGTTCAGGCTTTCAACTCAGCCCCTCTTTCTACCCCAGAACTTGACTGATACCATTGCCCGAGCAGCTGCAGACACGTTACAGGGGCCAATGCAGGCTGCCTACCGTGAGGCCTTCCAGAGTGTGGTGCTGCCGGCCTTTGAGAAGAGCTGCCAGGCCATGTTCCAGCAAATCAATGATAGCTTCCGATTGGGCACACAGGAGTGTGAGTGTGGTTTTTTGTTTTTGGGGGGTTTTTTTGCAGTTTTTGGCCGGGGCTGGGTTTGAACCTGCCACCTCCTTTGACATAGGAGGAGGGCACATGGGGCTGGCACCCTATTCCTTTGAGTCACAGGTGCCACCCATGAGTGTGGTCTTATGACCCAGAGTGGGAGGGGCTGCCCTCTTTTCTCCTACTATCCCTCTTATGGTCCCTGTGGTCACTTCTTAGACTTACAGCAGCTAGAAAGTCACATGAAGAGTCGAAAGGCACGGGAACAGGAGGCAAGGGAACCTGTGCTGGCCCAGCTGCGGGGCCTGGTCAGCACATTGCAGAGTGCCACTGAGCAGATGGCAGCCACTGTGTCTAGCAGTGTTCGGGCTGAGGTGCAGCATCAGTTGCACATGGCTGTGGGCAGGTAAGTAGGCAGGGTATTGGGCAAGGTGGGGTCTGGGAGGGGCCAAGTGGTGCTCCCTGTCTACTTCATCTGCCTCACTTTTTTTTGCAGCCTACAGGAGTCAATTTTAGCACAGGTACAGCGCATTGTTAAAGGTGAAGTAAGTGTGGCGCTCAAGGAGCAGCAGGCTGCTGTCACTTCCAGCATCATGCAGGCCATGCGCTCAGCTGCTGGCACACCTGTTCCTTCTGCTCACCTTGACTGCCAGGCCCAGCAAGCCCATATTCTGCAGCTGCTGCAGCAGGGCCACCTCAATCAGGCCTTCCAGCAGGTATAATAGGTGCATGGCCCTGGTAAGGGTCAGGTGTTTCTAGGCCTATGCACTATACATTCCACTTCACTCACCAGGCTCTGGGCCTTCCAGCCCCAGTGGACTGTTCTTGGGGTCCTTTGACCTCCAGGCCATTGCCTCTGTTTCTCCCCTTTCTAGACCTTTTTCTTCCCAACTCAACCCAGCTCCATGACTACTCTTCTCAGGAAACCTTGATCTTCTAGGGTACAATACAGCCCTACAGTGCTCTCTGGGTCCTTCTGGAGATCTCACTACCCCACTCTGGTCATCCTCCCCCAGGCCACACAGCACAAACAAACAAACATTCCATACTAATACTAGTGGTAAACACTGCTGCCCTGTTCTCCCCCAGGCACTGACAGCTGCTGACCTGAACCTGGTGCTGTATGTATGTGAAACTGTGGACCCAGCCCAGGTTTTTGGGCAGCCACCCTGCCCTCTCTCCCAGCCTGTGCTCCTTTCCCTTATCCAGCAGCTGGCATCTGACCTTGGCACTCGAACTGACCTCAAGCTCAGGTGAGTGGGGGCAGGCAGGGACTAGGAGATAAGCTGTGGGGTAGGGGGTGAGGAGGGAGTGGTTCTAAGGGTACTCCCACTTCTACTAGACTTCCCTTTCTACTTTTTCCACCAATCCTCTGGCATCACCAGGCTGAGGCTTGGAGGCCTCCTTTGTCACCAATCCCTCTGAATCTGAGTGCCACCAGGGGGCGCTCCCATCTGCTGGTGGGCCCACCTGTAGCCTGTCCTTTTCCTCAATCCCCAGCTACCTGGAAGAGGCGGTGATGCACCTGGACCACAGTGATCCCATCACTCGGGACCACATGGGCTCAGTCATGGCCCAAGTGCGCCAGAAGCTCTTTCAGTTCCTGCAGGCTGAGCCACACAACTCACTTGGCAAAGCAGCCCGGCGTCTTAGCCTCATGCTACATGGCCTTGTGACCCCTAGCCTCCCTTAGCTGCTAAACCTGTCTTGCCCAGGGATGGAGTGGCACTGAAGGACAGCAGACAGGCCTAGGTCAAGGCAGAATTGTGTCTGTCCTTTATCTGCTCAGGCCCCCATCTCTGGGATGTTTGGGGGTTGGGGGGCAGGGAATACTGGCCGTGGTCTACAGGTTATGGTAGCCAGGAGGTTTAGGCTGGGCCCAGGGCAGGTATTGTGCCTTCTTGGGTTCTGCCATGCCTGCCGCATGACCCGGAGATCATGACACCACTTGAGTTGAATTTTCCATGTTCCTTTTTACCTCCAATTTGGATCTTTTTGTTTTTGAAAAACATCGAGAAATTCAATTAAATGCTTTTGGAATAAAATGGAGTACGTGTGTGCTTTTGGTTTGTCTTTGGTGTAATTCTCGTAGCTATTCTTGTCTGGGCACTCATCTGCTAACAGCCTTTACAGGTCATGCTCCCCTGACTCTGGGGCCTGCTCAGCACCAACCTGTACCCCTGGGCATTTGTGATGGCTTCTCACTTTTGAGTCGGTCTGGGTGCCAGAGGTGGGGCCACTGGCTGGCTTCGGAGGCCCGCCCCCGGCTTCCATCCAATCACCGCCCCTTCCTCGGGGGCTGGGCCTAGAGGCTGCGCTGAGAGCAGCTAGCTCCTGCACTAGGCTCACAAGCCAGGGAAGATGCGCTGCTACTACCGCTGCTGCTGCTGCTGCCGCTGCCTGCGGCCGCCCCGTACCCTAAGACTATTGCTGTTGCTGCCACTTGGTGAGTGCCAGTGTCTAGACCTGGTCTGGGCCGCACTCCCTCCCCCGGCCTGGCTAGGCTGAGTATGGGGGGTGGGAGTACAGTCTTCCTGGAAGAGTTGTAAGGGCTGCAGGAAGGTGTGCTGGATGGAGGCTTTAGGAAGGAAAGTGAGAGGCACAAACCGACTCCCTGTTATGCAGGGAAGAACTTCAAAATTCAGCAGCCCTTCTGGTAAAGGGAGCCATGGCCAATGGCTGGAGTCCCAGACCAGCTGTAGGGTCCCTGAGGTCTTCTGTGAGGGTCTGCCCTGGATCCCAATCCCTCTATTCTGCCTTGTCTCATCCAAAAAAATACCTATCTTTGGGGATGAGGTGGGAGGGCCAGGTAAGGTTTGTTCAGGCTTGTGCAGATACTGCACCTGCTCTTTGTGGTCCTGCCTCCTTCACATGGACCATCCTCACACCACCTGGGGTCCCAGAAGCTCAAAGGTAGAGCTGACCCTGTGGGACACCATGTCCTCTCTCCTCATACAAATCCCATCCCAGGTCCTGCCTTGAAGAGGGTGGGGATAGGCAATCCCCCAGACATACCCCTCAGTTCCCTGGGGCATCCTTCTCAGCTGAGTCACGTCCCCAGAGCATTCCCAGGTAAACAAGTCGGGGTAGGTGGGGGAGGGGCGACTCATCCTATCAACCACTCTTCCCCCAACTCCCTAGTCCGTATACCTCCCCTGGCAGCAGCTACAGCAAGCCCAAACCTATGCGACACCATATACCAGGGCTTCGCTGGGTGTCTCATCCGCTTGGGAGACGGCATGGGCAGCGGAGGCGAGCTGGAAACCATCTGCAGGTACTGGTGCATGCGGTGTAAGGCAGCAAGCAGCCCAATCCACACCACCCTCGGAGCCTGAACCTCTTCCTTTCGGTCCCAAATCTCCTCGCACCCCCACCTAATCCCGCTCTCTTAACAGGTCTTGGAATGACTTCCATGCCTGCGCCTGGCGGGTCCTGTCGGGCTGCCCAGAGGAGGCGGCAGCTGTGTGGGAGTCGCTACAGCGAGAAGCTCGCCGGGCCCCACACCCGCATAACTTGCACGCTCTGTGCGGCGCCCCCGTGCGAGTCAGAGAGCGTGGCGCAAGTCCGGAGACAAACCAGGAGACTTTGCGCGGGACGGCGTCTGCACCGGTCCCTGCCCCCGCGCCCCTGCTGCTGGCGGCTGCTCTGGCACTGGCCTGCCTCCTAGGGCCTCTGGCCTAGCCAGTCCAGTGGGACGGCAGCGCCAGTGCTTCCAGCCCTCCACCAGCGGTATTGTCCGGGCTCTGCAGAGCAGGCTTTCATTAAAGGTATTTATATTTGTATTAAGCTCCTTCTTTCTCCTGGCTTTGGCCCCGCTTGGCTGGGGCGGAGCCTCCTGATCCTCAGCATGGGATGAGGGTGGGGAAGAGGGCTGCTAAAGGGGACTCCATTTCCCTTCATACAAACACTCGTTTCAGACAGCGGCACAGAGGTTCCATTGCGCACAGGTCCCAAGAGCTACGATGGAGACAGAGATCTGCAGGAACTCACAGCCTTTCTCCACCTTCCTGGACTGGCTGGGGAGGGACCAAGCCAGGGTCGGGAGGAAGACAGTTCTCAACCCCTTGCCCCTCTCACTGCCTGCTCCTCAGGTCCTGCCCCCTAGCAGCCAGGTGAAGTGGTGGATTGCCCTTGATCCCAGGAGCCAACCCAGCCTGTCCACCCCATTTTCCAGCCTCCAGGCTGTTGATCATCTCTCCTCCTCCCCAGTCTGGTGAACTACGCCTCAACCTTCAAAACACAGCTCAGGCTATGTGCTCAGTCTCCTCCTCCGAGTTCCTGGCCCATCTGGGGGAAAAAAGTGGGGAGCTCCTGATGGAGTCCACATTCAAGCTCCAGACATGACCTGAAGCTACAGAAACTGGGGTCACTATAAGGGGTCCTCTGGACTTGTTCTCCACAAACTTGTTCTTTGAAAAGAGGTAGGCAGGCTCTGCGCCTGTGGCTCAGGTGGCTGAGGCGCCAGCCACATGCACCTAAGGTGGTGGGTTTGAATCCAGCCCCGGCCCACCAAAACAGTGGTGACAGCTGCAACCAAAAAATAGCCAGAAGTTGTGGTGGGCGCCTGTGGTCCCAGCTACTTGGGAGGCTGAGGCAGGAGACTCGCTTGAGCCCAGGAGTTGGAGGTTGCTGTGAGCTGTGATGTCACAGCACTCTGCCTAGGGGGATAGCTTGAGGCTCTGTCTCAAAAAAAAAAAAAAATGAAAAGAGGTAGGCGGTGGGAAGTCAAAACAATCCCAGAAGGCATTCTGGAAACAGTGGAATGAGAGTGTGTGGTGTGTTCTTCCTGCTGAAAAGGAAGGGCAAGATAGTATGGGCAGAATCTGAGGTAGGAAGGGAACTCCGAGGCTGGGACCCTCTTTTGAGCAGTCCTTTACCATCACCCTATTCCAAGCCATCACCACATCACTTTTGTAGGGGGCATGGTCATGGGTCATGGTCTCACTGGATTCTTTCTTTCTTTCTTTTTTTTCTTGAGACAGAGTCTCACTTTGTTGTCCTCAGTAGAGTGCTATGGCATCATAGCTCATACCAACCTCAAACTCTTGGGCTCAAGCGATTCTCTTGCCTCAGCCTCTTGAGTACCTGGGACAACATGTGCCTGCCACAACACCTGGCTATTTTTAGAGATGAGGGTCTTGCTCTAGCTCAGGCTGGCCTCGAACTCGTGAGCTCAGGTAATCTGCCTACCTCAGCCTCCCAGAGTACTGAGATTATAGGTATGAGCCACCGCACCCAGCTTCTTCATTGGTTTCTATTGTCACTTCCTGTACTTTGTTCTGTACTTTCTAAATTGAAAACTTGATCCTAATCTTTTTTTTCTTTTGATCCTAATCTTCAGTTCCTTCTCTTTGTCTATAAAGCCCTATATCAGCTAGCTATGTCCACTTTCACAACTCCCCTTTGTAGCAGCATGGAGGAGCTGTCTACCTACCATAGGCTTTGGGGTAATGGGAGGCTTCAGAGAAGCGGCACAGACACGGGTGATAAGAGGTAAGGTCACAGGTGTACTCAAACTATGGCCCACAGGTTACGTGCAGCCCACCTAGGACATTTATCTGGCCCGCCGGGTGTTTTTGCCGCCACTGCCTGTCCTGCTTAGCAGCTGACTTGTCCCAGGGCCCGCAGTCTGGCCCTCCAACGGTCTGAGGGACAGTGAACTAGCCCCCTCTTTAAAAAGTTTGAGGACCCCTGGTAAGGATATGAGATTTACAAGTGCTGGGCTTTACAAGGGGGGGCTCTTAAAGCAATCAGCTAGGAGGATGGGAGCATAGCAAGCCAACTTTATGTTGAAGCCCATGCTGGGAGGGTGCTACCCTTGTTTAGACTCTGAAATGGCAGGTGCTTCCACCCACATGTGTAGAAACCTTACCTCATCCATGCTCCCTAAATAAGTCTTTGTCTCTGTCTGTGGCCTTTGCTTTCCCTCCCTTGCTCTTATGCTTCATATACAAAGACTTTTATCCTCTCTTCTGTCTCCCAACCAGTTATCCATTTTCTCATATCACCTGAAGGACAAAGTTCAGGGAAAAACCCTCCTAGATTCGCCCTATCCCCGCCCCTTTTTCTTGAGATGAGGGTCTCACTCTGTTGCCTAGGTAGATCTCAAACTCCCAGGCTTAAGTGAGCCTCCTGCCTCAGCCTTCCAAGTAGCTGTGACTATAGATTCATGCCATAGTGCACTTGTCTGATCTACCTCCACTTCAACCACCAGAATTTTCCAGAAGGAGAGGGGTGAGAAACATCATCACCATGATGCTCTGTCCTGGGGAAATGTGTCTAGCGCTCAATTAGCTTAGTTGTTAGCCCATCCCTTTCCTTCAGGCCTAGTGAGGATGAAAAGTACTTTTGTTTTTTTGGGTCTTCGTATATCTATACTCTTTGCTCAGAATACCATTCTTGGCCAGGCATGGTAGCTCATGCCTGTAATTGTAGCACTCTGGGAGGCCAAGGCAGGTGGATTGCTTGAGCTTAGGAATTCGAGACTAGCCTGAGCAAGAGTGAGACTCTGTCTCTTAAAACACAGCTGGGCATTGCAGTGGGTACCTGTAGTTCCAGCTACTTGGGAGGTGAAGGCAGGAGAATCACTTGAGCCTAGGAGTTGGAGGTTGCTGTGAGCTGTGAGGCCATGATACTCTAACCAGAGTGACAGTTTGAGGTTCTGTTTCAAAAAAAAAAGAAGGGCGGCGCCTGTGGCTCAATGGAATAGGACTGGCCCCATATGCCGGAGGTGGTGGGTTCAAACCCAGCCCCTGCCAAAAAAAGAAAAGAAAAGAAATATTCCCTAACCCCACCTGCAAGCTGAATCAGAAGCCTCCTCTAGGTCTATACAACCCCTGTGTTCTCTTCTACCTTGGTGCTGATATCACGGTTTAGGTCCAGGTCAGAACTAACCCCTGTGGACTCTAAAGGCAGGGAGTCCACTTTGTGACTCTAGCACTCAACCTAGGCAAAGGGTGCACATGTGGGTGAGGCATAGTGGCTCACTACCACTCTGGGATGCCAAGGTAGGTAGATTGCCTGAGTTCAGGAATTTGTGACCATCCTGAGCAAGAGTGAGACCCCATCTCTGTTAAAAAGAGAAAACCTGGGGCGGCGCCTGTGGCTCAGTGAGTAGGGTGCCAGCCCCATATACCGAAGGTAGCGGTTCCTACCCAGCTCTGGCCAAAAAAAAAGAAAGAAAACAGGGCTTGGTGCCTGTGGCTCAAGCGGCTAAAGGGGGGCCAGCCACATATACCTGAGCTGGTAAGTTTGAATCCTGCCTGGTCCTGCCAAACAATGAAAGCGGCAACCAAAAAAAAAAAAAAAACAAAAAAACAGCCAGATGTTGTGGTGGGCGTCTGTGTCTGTAGTCCTAGCTATAGCTACTACTTGGGAGGTGGAGGCAGGAGAATCACTTAAGCCCAGGAGTTAGTTGGAGGTTGCTGTGAGCTGTGATGCCACGGCATTCTACCCAGGATGACAGCTTGAGGCTCTGTCTCAAAAAAAAAAGAAAAGAAAAAGTAAACCTGGTTGGCACCTGTGGCTCAGTGAGTAGGACACTGGTCCCAAATACCGAGGGTAGTAGGTTTGAACCTGGCCCCAGCCAAACTGCAACATCAAAAAAAAAACAGCCAGGCATTGTGACGGATGCCTGTCCCAGCTATTGAGGAGGCTGAGGCAAAAGAATCGCCTAAGCCCAAGAGCTGGAGGTTGCTGTGAGCTATGATGCCATAGCACTCTACCAAGGGTGACAAAGTGAAACTCTGTCTCTAAAACAAAAAAGAAAAATGAGGCTGAGCTAGTTCAGTGGTTAGGGTGCTGGCCATATGTTCTGGGGCTGGTGGGTTTGAACCTGGCCCAGGCCTGCTAAACAAACAAACAGTTGGGCATTGTGGCAGGTGCCTATAGTCCCAGCTACTTGGGAGGCTGAGGCAAGAGAATCGCTTGAGCCTAAGAGTTTGAGGTTGCTGTGAGCTATGACACCATGGCACTCTACTGAAGGTGACAAAGTGAGACTCTGTCTCAATAAAAAAATTTTTTAAATAAATAAAAATAGAAAAACTAGCTGGGTATTGTGGTGCCTGCCTATAGTTGTAGCTAGTCTGGAGGCTGAGGCAAGAGAATCATTTGAGCACAAGAGTTTGTGGCTCGGCACCTGTGGCTCAAGTGGCTAAGGTGCTAGCCACATACACCTAAGGTGGTGCGTTTGAATCCAGCCCAGGCCCGCCAAACAACAATGATGGCTGCAACCAAAAAATAGCCAGGTGTTGTGGGCGCCTGTGGTCCCAGCTACTTGGGAGGTGGAGGCAGGAGATTCGCTTGAGCCCAGGACTTGGAGGTTACTGTTAGCTGTGATGCAACGGCACTCTACCCAGGGGGTTAGCTTGAGGCTCTGTCTCAAAAAAAAAAAAGTTTGAGATTGCTGTGAGCTATAATGCCACAGGACTCTACCTATGACCACAGAATGAGACTCTGTCTAAAAAACAAAAAAGTGCATATGTGGGAGTATGTGGAATGGAAGAATCTGTAAGTCCAGCATAGGAAGTGTTATAGTCAGTAGGAGCTTGGACTGAGAATGACCCCAGCATGGGGTGGAGGATATGTAATCTCGAAGTGGCCCCTTTAGCCTGGACATATAACTAGAAGGGCTGGTGCTGAGCCTTCAGACACCAAAAGTCTTCCAGAGCTCATCTTGATGAGTGGTCAGGAGCAGCCTGGTTCTAGGAGCAGTAGCCTGGCTGCTCTGGCCAGCCATCAGGGGGATTACCATTCTCTTGCTGTGACCTACTTTTCTTCTGGTTTTTGCTCCCTATGTCTCTATTCTTCCATTGAGTAGGGGGATGGGGAAAGAATCTGCTCTCTGGCCAGGGGCTTAAGGGCTTTATTCCATTTATCCCAGAGCTGGAGGAGAGGGGCCGGCTGATAGCCAAGCTGACTGGGCCCTGGGCACAGCTGTCCAGGCCAAAGCATCATGGTGATGATCTTTCTCACATTACAGCTGTGTGGACAAGGAGTAGCTTATAGTTTAGGGGAGAGATTGGAGGATGGATGTCCTGGGCTTGGTCCCCTCTGCATAAACATCTCTTTACCTCAGAGCCTCATGCTCTTCCCCAAAGCTCATACCAACCCTGGTACATAGTAAGGGATCAATAAATATCTAATTTACCAAATATCTGTAAAATGGGGTGTTCTTTGGATTTTGGAATGCCACTAACTCTGGAATTCTATATTACCTTTAATGCTCCCAACAAATCTGGTAGGTCAGGATTATGATTCCCAATATATAGATAAGAAAAATAAAGTTTATGGAAGGAAGATGTCTTGGCTAAGGTCATACAGCTTCCTCACTAGTATAGTGGTGAGGAAAAAAAGTCATGCAACTGTAGAAGTGTCAACTGGGATTTGATTCCAGGTTTGTTTGACCCCAGGTTTGCTTGACCCCAAAGTCTATACCCTTTATCATTGCACCAGACTTTTATAAACAATTTTTAAAGATTTTCTTTTTTGCATGATATCTTACATGAAATTGTATTTCTTTTTCTTTTTTCTTTTGCAGTTTTTGGCTGGGGCTGGGTTTGAACCCGCCACTTCAGCATATGGGGCCAGTGCCCTACTCCTTTGAGCCACAGGCACCGCCCAAACTGTAGTACATTAAACAGACAAAATAATATTTTATTGTTGTTAATTTATTTTTATGCTTAAAGTATAACATTAGCTTATACAGTCAAAGAGAATACCATATATAAAGTTAGTGTTCAATAAAGGTTTGTAGAATTGGGCTCAGCACCCATAGCTCAGTGGTTACAGAGCTGGCCACATACACTGGGACCTGCTAAACAACAGTGACAACTGTAGCAAAAAATAGCCGGGCCTTGTGGCAGGTGCCTGTAGTCCCAGCTACTTGGGAGGCTGAGGCAAGAGGATTGCTTAAGCCCAAGAGTTTGAGGTTGCTGTGAGCTGTGACGCCATGGCACTCTATTGAGGGCGACATACTGAGACTGTCTCAAAAAAAAAAAAAAGATTTGTGGAATACACTATCAATTGAAACGGGGTTACAACACCCTAATTTGCCAGCAGCATTTATTTTCTCCCCCTGCAATTTGTGTTGACTATAAAGTGGTAAAATGATTATGATCCTATAGAGGTCATTGTGAATGGTGACAGCTGTTTATTTTTTTCCTGTTTTATTTTATTTTATTTTAATTTTTTTTTTTTACAGACTCTCAGTCACCCTGGTAGAGTGCCATGGCATCAAAGCTCATAGCAACCTCAAACTCTGGGGCTCAAGCAATCCTCTTGTCCCACCTCCCAAGTAGCTCGGACTACAGTTGGTCAACACAATGCCCAGCTAGTTTTTCTGTTTTTAGCAGAGAAGGGGTCTTACTCTTGCTCAAACTGTCCCTGTCAGTGCCAGTTTTGTTTTTTTTTTTTTTTAAATCTGTTTGCTTTGCAGTCTCAGGATACAAATAAGTTCAAAAACAACAAAGGGGAGCACAGTGCCTCGCACCTGTAATCTTAGCTCTCTGCAAGGCTGAGGCAAGAAGCTCCCTTGAGTTCAGAAGTTCAAGAGCAGCCTGAGCAAGAGTGAGAGAGACTTCTAGTAAAAATAGAAAAAAATCAGTCAGGCATTGTGGCCGGTGCCTGTAGTCCCAGCTATTTGGGAGGATGAGGCAGCAGGATACTTTGAGCTCAGGAGGTCAAAAGAAGAGCTGTTACTCCAGAAATTGACTTAAGATTGCCTTCACCAATCCACAAGTTAAAGTTTGAAACTATGCTGTGATGGAGGACCAATTTAACATATCTGTGTGACTTAAATTATCTTAACTATAGTTTTAAAAAATAAATTTTAATGAAATTTAAGTCAATCCTTTGTTCCCGAGGCACTTCCAGAAACCTCTTGGAACTCACTGCTTCCCAACCTCCCACTACAGAACCTCCATTCCCCCAACCAGAAACTTAAAATCATCTCCCTATTTCCCCCGTCCCTCCTTTCCCTACGAAGCACTGACTACCCAGCCCCAGCTAGCAGTCGAGCTAATCTGAGTGACAAACAGACCCACCCCTAAGGAGAAAGCCTGTCCCCGCCCCGAAGGCGTTGATTGGCAGGTCACGCTCGGAGTGCCACCAATCGTGCTGCCAGGCCTCCCGAGACACCACCCCCGCTCCGCCCCATAGGTGGCCCGGGTTTGTTTTGGCGTCAGGCGCGCGCTATGATGACGCCATGACGCCGATGCCCGAGGATGGCGGCGGCGGCGACAGCCGTGGCCACTGACCGGAGACGGTTGATAGAGCCACCGAGATGCCGAAGAGCGCGCCGCCCGCGCGAGGTGAGGCGGCCAGGCCCAGGGAGACAGCCCGACGGACGGGAGGGGCTGACGAGTATGCGCCGCGGTCGCTTTTTGGCTCACAGGGGCCTTCCCCTGCCCAGCCGGCTGCCCTCGGCCCGTGACCCGTGCGGCGGGGCCTATGAGTCCGGCAAGCAGACCAGGCGGTAGTGTGCTCGGGGTCCTCAGTGTCCGATCCTGGACTGGCCTCGACATGTGGGTGGCCCGTTCCTGGGCCCGCGCGGGGCTGGTGGACGTGGTCGTCTGTCCCGCCTGCTGTTGAGCTCTCCTGTATCCAACGCAGATCAGGTTGAACTAACTCAGTTGTCCTGACTGCCTTCTCGCGTCTGGCGCCCGCTCCACACCCCTCCTTTTCGTCTGGGGCTGGCGGGGCAGTTGATAGCGTCTTGTACAGGCTGGGAAAAAGCAGACCAGAGTGTCACTCGGTTGCCTGCTTAGCAAGTCTGTCATCCCTTTACCTGCAAGGGAAAGCCTAGTCCTCCACACTTAGTCCCCCTCCATGAAGCGGCTGAAGTGATAATTCCTCCCTCAAAATCCGAGTAAATCCTTCATTGCTGAAAACTGGCTCCTTAGTGACTACAGGAAAAAGGCCACACTTAGGCATTTAGGGCTCTTCATAATCTGGCAGAAGTCCAACCCTGTAGTTAAAACCTGGGCACTTCTGGCCGGCACGATGGCTCACTCTAGCACTCTGGGAGGCCCAAGCGGGTGGATTGCTTGAGTTCACGAGTTCAAGACCAGCCTGAGCCAGAATGAGATCTCCTCTCTCTAAAAAGAGCTAGGCCAAAACAAACAAACAAACAATAAAACAACAACAACAAAAAAAAGGCTCGGAGCCTGTGGCTCAAGTGGCTAAGGCGCCAGCCACATAACACCTGAGGTGGTGGATTCAAATCCAGCCCGGCACCGCCAAACAACAATGATGGCTGCAACCAAAAAATAGCCAGGCGTTGTGGCAGGCACCTGTAGTCCCAGCTACTTGGGAGGTGGAGGCAGGAGACTCCCTTGAGCCCAGGAGTTGGAGGTTGCTGTGAGCTGTGATGCTACAACACTCTACCCAGGGGGATAGCTTGAGGCTCTGTCTCAAAAGATAAATAAAATAAAAATAAAAATAGCTGGGCGTAGTGGCCTAGTCCCAGCTGCTTGGCAGACTGAGGCAAGAGAATCACTTGAGCCCAGGAGTTTGAGGTTGCTGTAAAGCTGTGACAGCCACGGAGAGCAACAAAGTGAGACCCTTGTCTCAAAAACAACAACAACAACAAAACAAAACAAACAAAAACCACAACAACAAAACCTGAGCACTTTTGTGCTCCATTTACATAGTTTATTGGTGAGGCACGTGAACCTGCTGTGAACCTCCTGTTAGTTCTGTGGTTTCATACCCTTGTCTATTTTTTTTTTTTCCTTTAAGACAGAGTCTCACTCTGTTGCCCAGGCTAAAGTACTGTAGTATCAGCCTAGCTCACAGCAACTTGAAGCTTCTGGACTCAAGCAGTCCTTCTGCTTCAGCCCTCCCCAACAGCCAGGACAACAGGTACCCACCACAACGCTAATTTTCTATTTCTTTCCTTTTTTTTTTTTTTTGGAGACAGAGGCTCACTATGTCACCCTTGGTAGAGTGCAATGGCATCATAGCTTATAGCAACCTTGAATTTTGGGGCTTAAACAATTGTCTTGCCTCAGCCTCCCAAGTAGCTGGTTCTTCAGGCTCCTGCCACAACGCCCAGCTATTTTTTTTTCTTTTAAGACAGTGTCTCACTATGTCACCCTCATTAGAGTGCTGTGGCATCACAGCTCATAGCAACCTCAAACTCTTGGGCTTAAGTGATTCTCTTGCCTCAGCCTCCCAAGTAACTGGGACTAGAGGCGCCCGCCACAATGCCCGGCTATTTTTTGGTTGCAATTTGGCCAGGGCCAGGTTTGAACCCACCACCCTTGGTATCTGGGGCCGGCACCCTACCCACTAAACCACAGGCACCACCTGATCTTTTTTTTTTTTTTTTTGAGACAGAGCCTCAAGCTGTCCCCCTGGGTAAAGAGTGGTGGCATCACAGCTCACAGCAACCTACAACTCCTGGGCTCAATTGAGTCTCCTGTCTCAGCCTCCCAAGTAGCTGGGACCACAGGGGCCCACCATAATGCCCGACTATTTTTTTGGTTGCAGCTGTCATTGTTGTTTGGCGGGCCCAGACTGGATTTGAACCCGCCAGCTCAGGTGTATGTGGCTGGTTCCTTAGCCACTTGAGCCACAGGTGCCAAGCCGTGCCACTCAATCTTATTTATATTTTGAGAGACAGAGTCTTACCGATCACCCTGAGTACTGTGGTGTCACAGCTCACAGCAACGTCAGACTCTTGGGCTTAAGTGATTCTCTTACTTCAGCCTCCCCTGTAGCTGGGACTCCAGGCACCTGCAACACCTGTCTTTTTTTTTTTTTTTTGAGACAGAGCCTCAAGCTATCCCCCTAGGTAGAGTGCTGTGGCATCATAGCTCACAGCAACCTCCAACTCCTGGGCTCAAGTGAGTCTCCTGCCTCTGCCTCCCAAGTAGCTAGGACCACAGGCGCCCGCCACAATGCCTGGCTATTTTTTTTTGGTTGCAGCCATCGTTGTTTGGTGGGCCTGGGCTGGA
>CAUYQV010008356.1:0-12654 GCA_963574575.1 Galagoides demidoff
GAGTGGCTAAGGCACCAGCCACATACACCTGAGCTGCCGGGTTCGAATCCAGCCTGGGCCCACCAAACAACAATGACGGCTGCAACCAAAATATAGCTGGGCATTGTGGCAGGCACCTGTAGTCCCAGCTACTTGGGAAGCAGGAGAATCACTTGAGCTTAGGCATTGGAGTTTACTGTGAGCTGTGACGCTGCAGCACTCTACCCAGGGTGACAGCTTGAGGCTCTGTTTCAAAAAAAAAAAGCCCTTGATCTCTTTTAGTGAGAGAGAGATTTGAGGCAGTTTCATTCTATCCTCCTGACCAGAAGTCTGCCAGCTTCTTCCAGTGTCCCAACAAGGTGTCTGTTATATTAAAAAATTTCTTTCATCCTTGGCAATCTTCATTTTCTCAATAATTGGATCTTTGTCCAATGAACAGCTAGACCTAGGCCAAAATCCCCTTGCATTTTTGACAATAAAAACAGACATTATTATATTGTAGAGTTACCATCAGATCCAGATCCTCTCCTTAATTTTATACTGTCTTTCCCTGACCCCAGAGGAAACTAGAGTCTATGGAGGAGATAAAAATCAGGGTCTCTGTCTGGATGGGGAACAACAGGAATAGCTGAGGTCTTTGGTATCATACAAAAATAGAGTTTTCCATAATGACCTTCATGCTGATTGTTAAGGCTCCCCTTCCTGCCCATAGCCCTTATCAGTTGTTCAGTCCCCCAACTAAGGCAGCCAGATCTTTATACTCTAGGAGGTTGGCACACTTTTCTCTGGGTAATGAGAGCAGCTCCAGAGGAAAGAAGCAGAGAAACTGATATTTGGGATTACGCAAGAAATAAATGGCCTTACAGTAAACTCAAAATGCGAGAGCTCTCCATATACTGAGAACTTCCCATCAGCTTGTTAGTCCCTTACTCTTAATCTTGAGTAAGAAACCAAAGATCCAAACTCTGAAGACAGCCTCAGGCCTGTAATCCCAGCATTCTTGGAAGTCAAAGCAGGTGGATTGCTTGAGCTCAAGAGTTTGAGACCAGCCTGAGCAAGAGTGAGACCCTGTCTCTACTAAATATAGAAAAACTGAGGCAAAGAAAGAAAGAGGACAGGTGTGGTGGCTCACACCTGTAATCCTAGGAGGCCCAAGCGGGGCGGATCACTTCAGTTCGCAAGTTCAAGACCAGCCTGAGCAAGAGCAAGACTCCATCCTACTAAAAGTAGAAAAACTAGCTGGACATTGTGGTACATACTTGTAGTCCCGGGTACTCAGGAGGTGGGGGCAAGAGGATCACTTGAGCCAAGAGTTTGAGGTTGCTGTGAGTTATGATACCATAACACTCAACTGCAAGGCAACAGAGTAAGACTCAGTCTCCAAAAAAAAAAAGAGAGAGAAAGAAAAAGAAAACTTCTATCATGTGCTATCACGCAAACAAGCAGAAAATGTACGCTGGAGAAACAGAATACTATGTAGGTGAAAGAAAACTTTAATTCATGTTCAGTCAAAGCTTCCCACAAGAGAGCACCAAAGACACAATGACTCATGCCTATCATTCCAGCACTTTGGGGATATGCTTGAGAACAAGGAGACCAGTCCTGGCAAAGTAGCAAGACCCCATATCCACAAAAAGGTAAGATAAATTAGCTGGGCATGGTGCCAGGTACCTGTAGACCCAGTTTACCTGGGAGGCTGAGGCAGAAAGATCTCTTGAACCCAGGAGCTGGAGACTGCAGCGAGCTATAAACATACTACTGTACTCCAGCTTGGGCAACAGGGCAAGACCACCCTATCTCTAAAAGAAGAAAGAAAGAAATCTGAAAACCGTTATGATTAAAACAAAGAACAAACAAATAACAGTAAACACCAAGCTTAGTTTATTAGAAATATGCCAAGCAAGGGAGACAATGACCAAATGAAGTCCATCAGATGGACTCTGAGTAGCTTCAGCATTTGAATTTTAGAAAGTTTTGGGCTCGGCGCCTGTGGTTCAAGTGGCTAAGGCGCCAGCCACATACACCTAAGGTGGTGGGTTCGAATCCAGCCTGGGCCTGCCAAAACAATAACAGCTGCAACCAAAAAATAGCTGGGCTCTATGGCAGGCGCCTGTGGTCCCGGCTACTCGGGAGGCTGAGGCAGGAGACTTGCTTGAGCCCAGGAGTTGGAGGTTGCTATGAGCTATGATGCCACAGCACTCTACCCAAGGGGATAGCTTGAGGCTCTGTCTCAAAAAAAAAAGTTTTGCTGGGGAAGAGTTAGCCCAAGGACTGGTTTTTAAGGGGGAGTTACCAAGAGTGGAGGGTGGGGCAGGAAGGAAGAGTAGAGTTAAGGCAGGAAATAATTGGTCAAAATGTGCAGAGTTGAGTCTCTGACTGTGTTGATAGGCTGGGCAGGGCTGTTTGTGAAAAAGTCTGCAGTTTTATCTTTCCTGAACACATGACTGTAAGCTGAGCTGTTGCTGAAATAGTTTGTCTGTTTTGCAAAATGTGGTTTCCTTTCTGTTTTTCAAGTCACGGTTTTTGTAATTTTCCATTTCTCAGTTCTAAAAGAGATAAGATATTACAAGCTCAAAACAAGAGCAGGATGTTTTTTTTTTTTTTAAAGAAAGAACACTCAAGAGAATGAAGGAGGGCTTTTAGAGGTTAAAGACATGGGAAATGGAAATTTTATTGAAGAGTTGAAAAATAAATTTGAGGAAATCAAGCTGGACAGAGTGGAACACGCCTGTAGTCCAAGATACTCAGGAGGCTCAGGTGGGGAGATCACTTGAGCCCAGAAGTTGGAGAACGGCTTGGGGAACAAGATAGACCTCATCTCTAAAGATATATGTATTTCTTTTTTCCTTAATTCAGGAAATCATGCAGAAAATACAGTAAAGAGACAAGGAAACATGAAATAGAAGAAAAATAATAAGAAAATCTATGAAGTCTGTGAAGTTCAGTGGCCAAAACTAGGATTTTCAAGCAAGAGAAAAACAGAGGGAAAGAAATCAACAGTGAAATAATCCAAGAAACTCTTCGAGAACTGAAGAACACAAATCTCCAAATGGAAAGAGCCCATCGTAATAAATTAAAATTGTCTTACACCAAAGCATACGAGTGTCCCAAGTGTGAAATATTGAGGGCAAAGAGCATATTCTCAGGCTTCCAAAGAGTGTTGTGGGGAAGGGAGACACATAAGGGAGGAATAAGAATTTGAATTGGTTTGGATTTCTCAACAGGAAACTAGAAGACAGTACAGCAATGCCATCAAAACTCTGAAGGACAATTTGTTACAATAGAGAACTCTCTATTCATCCAGGTTATCAAACAAGTGTTCGTGTCTCCAAAGAATTGCAAAGAATTTTTTTAAATTACTCTTTATATACCCTTTCTAAAGAAACTACTATTACAAGATATGTGCCATCAAAATGAGAATAAGCAGGTTCGGCGCCCATAGCACAGTGGTTACAGCGCGAGCCACATACACCAAGGGAGCCAGGTTCCAACTCGGCCAGGCCAGCTAAACAACAATGACAGATGCAACAAAAAATAGCCGGGCATTGTGGGGGCACCTATAGTACCAGCTACCTGGGAGGCTAAGACAAGAAAATTGCTGAAGCCCAAGAGTTTGAGGTTGCTGTGAGCTGTGATACCACTTCACTCTACAGAGGCTGACATAGTGAGACTCTGTCTCCAAAAAAAAAAAAAAAAAAGAGAGAGAATAAGCAAAGAAAGAAGAAGGTATGAAATACAGGAAACAGGAGAGAAGCAAAAATGCCCAAGAAGATGGTAGAGGAAGATCACAGGATCAGGACGCTTAACTCAGAACTTTGAGACCTGCCTCATCCTTTAAGACTTGGAATAATTTCTAACTCAGAAAAATTAAAAATTGCTTAAAAAAATCAGTTTCGGAAAATTTCACATGAGGAATATTAATACATTATTTCAAGTGTCTATTATACTTCAAATAAATATCTTCCTAGACAGAACCCTGTAAGAGGAATTTATAAGCTAGTAAACTAGGAGTTACCCAGTCCTTCAAGTTGGAAAATTGATCCTTTAAAGCCACTACTTTCTTTTCTTTTCTTTTCTTTTTTTGGAGACAGAGTCTCACTATGTCACCCTTGGTAGACTGCTGTGGTATCACAGGTCACAGCAACCTCAAACTCTTGGGCTTAAGCAATTCTCTTGTCTCAGCCTCCCAAGTAGCTGGTACTACAGGCACCTGCCACAACACCCAGCTATTTTTTGTGTTGCAGTCATCATTGTTGTTTAGTAGGCCCAGGCCAGATTTGAACCTGCCACCCTCAGTGTTTGTGGCCAGCACTATAACCACTGAGCTACAGGTGCTGAGCCTACTGTATTTTCTTTTTATTTGGTTTATTTACTTATTTGTTTGTTTGTTTATAAACAAGGTCTTACTATGTGGCTCTGGCTGGACTCAAACTCCTGAGCTCAATTATTCCTCCAGCCTTAGCCTTTCTCTTGAGCAGCTGAGACTACAGGTATGTACTAACACATCTGGCTTCCTTCCTATTCTGAAGTCTTCAAATATTGGGTATAGGCTGGCAAGGTAGCTCACACCTGTAATCCTAGCACTCTGGGGGGCCAAGGTGGGCAGATCATCTGAGGTCAGGAGTTGGAGACCTGCCTGAGCAAGAACAAGACTCTGTCTCTACTAAAAATAGAAAAACTAGTCAGACATTGTGGCAGGAGCCTGTAGTCCCAGCTACTCGGGAGGCTGAGGCAAGAGGATCTCTTGAGCCCAAGAGTTTGAGGTTCCTGGAGGCTATGATGCCATGGCACTCCCATAGCAATAGAAAGAGACTGTCTCAAGAAAAAAAAGAAATATTGGCTGTATTTAAGGTGAATGGTTTTGAATACGATTTGGTGAAGGAGTAAGAGGAAGGCAAAAACTAAATGGGATATTTGCTAGTGAACTTATGTTTAATGAAAGTGCTGGATGGAAACACATTATTTATTTATATTTGGCATTTGTACTATTACCATAGATGGATTAACATCGTATGGTGTGGGAGGTAGACAGGTTGATCTCTTAGCAGCCCTTCCTATTCTGGGTAAAGCACAAAGGTGGCCATCCCTGTGGCTCTTTATCAAGAGCAATATGGAAGGAGCCTGGAGGTAGGCCAGACAGGGTAACTTCTTCAAGACCATCCCTGCATAGACAATCAGCAGGCTGGGAGGCTAAGCCCTTTGAACTCCTGACCAGCAGTTAGATTAGAGAAGCTGGTTTATCTGCCCTGCTGGAGATGAAATTTGTTTTGTCCTCCCCTTTCTAAATGCATTATCAGCCATTGACAACTTATTATCCTATGTTCCAGATTACCCAGTTATTGCCTTTTCACCCAGTCTTCTAAGGGCTTGGGATTCTGTTTAATCCTATTTTTTAATTTTGGCACCTTTGCATTTTTTGCACGTACCCTTTGTTTTAGAGCTCAGTAAACAGTTTCTCAGGAGTCAGAGGGCTGCTGCATTGCCTCAAGCCACCACTTGGCATGTGAGTCAATGTATGCCTCTCCAGGCTATCCAGGCTTTAAACATTAAGATGATATAAAGTCTCATTATTTCCCCAATGTCATCTTCCTTGTCAACCTCCAACCCAGGTCGGGATCCCCAGGGAACCCTGACAATATGGAAAGAGTTTTGTGTGCTATTCTCAATGGAAAGGCTTAGAGGAAGACTCTTCAAAGTCTGATTTGAAAATCAATGCAGAAACTATGTGTGGTAGTTGTTTAGGTCACTTTTCTTAAAAATTTATGAGTGTGGCATTTTTCCACAATGCTTCTGCTGAACAGGCCTCTGGAGTTAGACTTTGGTTCAAATCTTTGTAATTTACTGGGCATGGTTGTGCATACCTGTAGACTCAGTTACTTGGGAGGCTGAGGCAGGACGATCACTTGAGCCCAGGAGTTTGAGGTTACAGAGAACTACAATTGCACTACATCCCAACTCCAGCCTGGCCAGAGAAAGATCCTGTCTCTAAAAAAGTAATAACCCTCATCATAACCCCTGTTCTGTCATTTAGATGCTGCCTAAAGAAAACTTATTACTTAACAATTCTGAGCCTTGGTTTTTGCATGTCATCAATGGGGATAACAATAGTATCTATGCATCATATCACTCAAGATTAAATTACTGCTTCTCTACCTTTTGGCGAAGATCAAGTGCAGATTAAATGAGTTAAAAAATGTAAAACAATATGGTTCTCAGTAAATGTTAGCTATCACCTGCAATATGATTCTCAGTAAATGTTAGCTATCACCTGCAAAATGGAGAGAATAAATATAAATGAATAAATAAAGAAATGTTAGGCTAGCCTCAGCTTTAATGGCTTTCCAGTACCATCCTAAAAATATTAAAGGTAAACTCTTTAAGATGGTATCCAAGGCTTTTATATATCTGGCTCATGCTCAGCACCCCACTTTCACCAAACTATATATAGTTTCCTTCAGGATCTGTCCTTGGGTCTCTGCCTGTTCATGCCTTTGTTTCCTCACTCTCAGGAAGGTCCTTCTCTTCTTTAACCTGCTATCTATTCTTAAAGGGTCAGCCCTGGCATTACTTAACACATGAAGACATTATTGATTGGGTTGGAATGCATCTTGCCCTTGCTTGTCATTGCTGTTTTTCATAGCTTTCCATATCTTTGTATTTTTTACTTGATTGAGTGTTGTAAGCGCTTCGAGAACAGAGAGTATCTCTTATCCTATTCATATTTTGGACTCCAAAGGCTACTACAGTGATTTGTAGATGGTAGGTGTTCAAAGAGCATTGGATAAATGAAGGGTGAGTATATAATGTTCAATGTATAAATAAAAGTAAGAGATAAATAATAATAATGTTCAATTTACTTCTAGGTTCTAATCCTTTGTTTCACATGTCCAGAACCTTAAGCTTGTTTGGGCATTCAGGAATAAACAAGGTTGTGGGAACTGAATAACTCTAAACAGACCCTCACTGTGGTATATATACTGGAATCTAACTTATTGAATAATAACAATAACTCTAGCCTGGCCCAGCACAGTGGCTCACACCTGTAATCCTAGCACTCTGGGAAGCTGCGGAGGGAGGATCACTTGATCTCAACAGTTCTAGACCAGCCTGAACAAAAGTGAGACCCTATCTTTGCTAAAAACAGAAAACTTAGCTGGCCATTGGGGCAAGGGCCAGTAGTTCCAGCTATTTGGGAGGCTGAGACAGGAGGATCGCTTGAGCCCAGAAGTTTGAGGTTGCTGTGAGCTGGGCTGATGTCACAGCACTCTAGCCTAGGCAACAGAGTCATACTTGCTCAAAACAATTTTTTTAATGTAAAATAAATAAAATTTAAAAAGTAATAATATCTCTTATCAATGTATTCTTTCTTCTAAAGATGAAAAGTCTTTAGTAATAGCCGATACAATTTACCAAGAGCTCTTAGTATGTTCCAGGTACTTCCCTGAGTTCATTAAGAGGCAGACCATCTCTTGAGAATGGACCAATATTTAGTAGACTATTGAGACTACTCAAAAAGGCCACAAAGTCAATGTTTTAATTTACAATTACATTGAGCTCAGAATGCTCCATTCTTTATGGGGAGCACAGTCTCTCCAGCAGTCAACTATGCCAGAAGCCAAATCCCTGAGATCTAATCATTAGTTTATAAGGCAAAAGGATTACGACAGGAAGGAAAAATACTGTACTCAGAGATCTTATGATGCTAGCTGGCCTTCCTAGGAAAGCAAAGCAATATTTAATGGTATCAGGCTGAAAGAGAGCAGATTGTTAAAGGGAACCAGATACCTAAAGTCCGTGGTTTAAAGCTCTTCCTTAGAGCAATGGCATTAAAGAAAACTTATAAACGTTAGTTTTTATGTTTACCTGGCTCACCTACCACCTTCACACTGACCTTTCTGTGGGTGAGTTAATCTGGTTCAGGGGTCAGCAAACTTTTTTTTATAAAGGGTCAGATAATACATATTTTTGGCTTTGTGGGTTAAACAGTGTCTGTTGCAAGTACTCAACTTTGCCATTGTTGCACAAAAGCAGCCGTAGACAAAACATACATGAATAAGCGTGGCTATGTTCAGATAAGACTGTTTCTGGACATTGAACTTTGTATTTCAGATGATTTTCATGGATCATTAGATATTATTCTTCTTGAGGCTGAGTGTGGTGACTCATGCCTGTAAACCTAGCACTCTGGGAGGCTGAAGCAGATGGATTGCTTGAGCTTAGGAGTTCAAGACCAACCTGAGCAAGAGTGAGACCCCCATCTCTAAAAAATAGCCAGGCATTGTGGTGGGTGCCTGTAGTCCCAGCTACTCAGGAAGCTGAGCCGGGAGGATCACTTGAACCCAAGAGTTTAGCGTGTTGCTGGGAGGCACGCTACCCAGGGCAACAAGGTGAGGCTAAATAATGATAATATTGATAATTCTTCTTTTTTTTTTTTCCAAACCATTTTAAACAAAAAGATAAAACCAGTCTTAGCCCGTAGGTCATATAAACACAGACAGCAGATTGGTTTGCTGACCCCTAGCTAGTCAATAAAAAAGAAATGGCCTGAAAAGAAAGAAGACAGCAAACAATTACAAAAGCTGGCTAGAAAGTGGGGCCTCTTATTGATAAAAAGATATGTTGTCAAGGGCATTTCCTTAAATCATACCTTAAGGGAAATCCGTGAGTCATCCCAGGAAACGGACAGGTTAATCCAATTATAAGGCTGGGCAATCACACTGCAGAGCCTCAGCTGTTCCTCATTATGCTCCATCTTCCAGACCAGGTGGCTAATGCTCTCATTTTGGCCCCTCTGGTGCGGGTCTCCCAGCCTTCCACTTACTCTCCAAGCTTTGACTCCAGCACCCTTCAAGACACAACAGCAGTCATCTCCCCTTTGCCTTTCCACTGCTACTCCCAAGTAAGAGTGAATTCAAGTCAACATCCATTGGATATCTGCTGAGAAGAGACGAGAGTGAGACAGCAACCTCCTCCCTGCCTGGAAGAACTCCCAGTCCCAGCAGAACAAGTATTTTCTCCATAGAACAGGTAGGAGATTGCAAATTTGCTTCATAAAGGACTAATGTGGCCAAGCTCTAATTTCTGCGAGCCTCTCCAAAAAGTTACCTCAAATAAAACAGCCTCTGATGTAGACAAACAGTGCTAAATGTTAGTAGAAGCTTCATTAGAAGCTGATCAACAGCTGTCCTTTTTTCATTATTATTTTTATTTATGTCATTTCCATTGCATTATGTGACCCCACTCAGGAAATCAATTAGATAATTAACAGAATATTTCTTTTGTAATTTTTTTTAACATTTAACAAAAATTTAAATTGTTTTTAAGGCCAGACAAGATGGTTCACACCTGTAACCTTAGCATTCTGGGAGGCCAAGGCAGGAGGACTGCTTGAGCTTAGGAGTTTGAGACCAGCTTGAGCAAGAGTGAGACCCCTGTCTCTAAAAAGAGCCAGGCATTGTGGCGGGCACTGCAGTCCCAGTTACTTGGGAGGGTGAGACAAGAGGATCGCTTGAACCTAAGAGGTCAAGGACCAAAAATGAGAGATTATCCAAGACATGAAGGGAAGGAAGCTGAGTCCAGGTTCTGTGTGGGTAATGTGGCCTTTATTCACTCAGGTGCAAGTGGGCTGAGTTTGAAAAAGAAGTCAGCACATGGGTTAAGGTGGGGTGGGAATATAAGAGTTGGTGGGGTAGGGATTGGTGTAATCTTTCTTTCCTGAGCAGGATGTTCTTTCCTTTTTTTTTTTTTTTTTTTTTTTTAGACAGAGCCTCAAGCTATACCCCTGGGTAGAGTACTGTGGCATCACAGCTTACAGCAACATCCAACTCCTGGGCTCAAGTGAGTCTCCTGCCTCAGCCTCCTGAGTAGCTGGGACCACAGGCGCCCGCCACAATGCCCGGCTATTTTTTTTTTTTTTTTTTTGGTTGCAGCCGTCATTGTTATTTGGCAGGCCCGGGCTGGATTCGAACCCGCCACCTTGGGTGTACGTGGCTGGCGCCTTAGCCACTTGAACCACAGGGGCCGAGCAGTAGTTGTCATTGTTTGGCAGGCCTGGCTGGGTTCAAACCCACCAGCCCTGGTGTATGTGGCTGGCACCCTAGCCGCTGAGCTATAGGCGTGGAGCCTCTTTTTCTCTTTCCTTCTTTCCATTTTTCCTTCTTTCCTTCCTTCCCCTTCCTTCCTTCCTTTCTTCTTCCTTTCTTTTTCTTCCTTTCTCTCTCTTTCCTTTCTTCCTTTTTCTTCCTTTCTCTCTCTCTTTCCTTCCTTCCTTCCTCCCTCCCTCCCTCCTTTCCTTCCTTCTTTCTTTTTCTTCTTTCTCTTTCCTTCCTTCCTCCCTCCCTCCTTTCCTTCCTTCTTTCTTTTTCTTCTTTCTCTCTCTCTCTTCCTCCCTCCCTTCCTTCCTTTTCTTCCTTTCTCTCTTTCCCTCCTTCCTTTCTCCCCCCTCCCTCCCTTCCTTCTTTCTTTTTCTTCCTTTCTCTCTCTTTCCTTCCTTCCTTTCTCCCTCCCTCTCTTTCTCCCTTCCTTCCTTCCTTTCTTTTTCTTCCTTTCTCTCTCTTTCCCTCCTTCTTTCCTCCCTCCCTCCCTTCCTTCTTTTTCTTCTTTCTCTCTTTCCTTCCTTCTTTTCTCCCTCCCTCCCTTCCTTCCTTCCTTTTCTTCCTTTCTCGTTCTCTTTCCTCCTTCCCTTCCTCTCTCCCTCTCTTCCTCCCTCCCTTCCTTCCTTCCTTCTTTTTCTTCCTTTCTCATTCTCTTTCCTCCCTCCCTTCCTCTCTCCCTTCCTTCCTTCCTTTTCTTCCTTTCTCATTCTCTTTCCTCCCTCCCTTCCTTCCTTCCTTCTTTTTTTCCCTTTCTCTCTCTCTTTCCTTCCTTCCTTTCTCCCTCCCTCCCTCCCTTCCTTTCTTCCTTCCTTTGTATTTCAGGTTAATGTGAGGAAGGAAGTAGGTTACAATATTTGCATTTGTCAAGTAGAGTCCCTCTTGTAGTTGTGTCCCACACCCAAGAAGTATGTCATTTTGTGTCTTTTTAAATTTCCTGGCACATAAAGGAGATTTTCTAGCTATCTTTTTATTGTCTATTTTTAGCAAAATATACATTATATACAAGCATACCTCATGTCATTGTGCTCTGCAGATAGTACAGTTTTTACAAATTGAAGGTTCATGGCCACTTTGCATGGAGCAAGTGTATCAGTGCCATTTACCAACAGCACGTGCCCACATTGCATCTCTGTGTCAGTCTTTCTTAGCACTACTTGGTACTTGGGTTTTTTGTTTGTTTGTTTGTTTGTGTGCTGGACAACAATCATAGCTCACTGTATGAATTCCTGGACTCAAGCCATTCTCCTCCTCAGCCTCCCAAGTAACTGGGACTACAGGCATGTACCACCACACCCAGCTAATTTGATAGAGCCTCACTATGTTGCCTAGGCCAGTCTCTAATTCCTGTGCTCAAATGATCCTCTTACCTCAGTCTCCCAAAGTGGTGGGATTATAGCTGTGAGCCAACCCACACAGCCAATAAAATATTTTTAATTAAGATACATACCTTGGGCTGGGTGTGGTGACTCACGCCTGTAATCCTGGCACTTTGGGAGCCCAAGGCAAGTGGACTGCTTGAGCTCAGGAGTTGGAGACCAGCCTGAACAAAAGTGAGACACCGTCTCTAAAATAGCCGGGCATGGTGGCAGGCGCCTGTGGTTCCAGCTACTTGGGAGATTGAGGCAAGAGGATCACTTGAGCCCAAGAGTTTGAGGTTGCTGTGAGCAACCACAGCACTCTACCAAGGATGGCAAAGTGAGACACTGTCTCCAAAAAAAAAAAAACCTGTACATTGTTTTATTAAACATAATGCTACCCATATTTAATATAGTATGGAATAAACATAACTGTTACATGTACTGGGAAACTAAAACAAATTGTATGACTTGCTTTATTATGATGGTTTGGAACTAAAATCAAAATACTCTGAGGAATGCCTATGAAATAACTTAGGGGACCTGGAAAAATAGACTCAGACCCCCACTTAGGTTAATTAATTGGTAATTTACTTTACCTGCTGCAGGGGCTGCTGCTCCTAGAGACAGTCAGCAGCCGAGGTGTGAGGGTGAGTGACCTTTTACAGGCTTTGTGTAAGCATATTACAGAAGCGAAAGGTGGCTGGTTAAGGGGGGTTACAACTCAGGTAGTCATAGATACAGCAATGGAACGATAATTAATAGTTTCAGTTGACAATGGTTACATTTTATATCACAATGGTTATGGTTATACAACAGTAATTAATCAAGTCTCAGTGAGTTTTCCACCATTGTTCATCTACCGAGAACTTGGGGGTTTTGTGAAACTTAGGACTTTTTTCCTTGTACCTGAAGCTTGTTCTTGGCAACTCTAGGAGGAAGAAGGGGGCCTGGGAACGTGTTCTTGGCCACCCTGAGGGGAGGAGGGACTTGCCTTGTTCCTGGAGTCGACTCTGGGGGGAGAAAGGAGGAGGGGGGAAATGGGCTGGAGAGAGTGGGGGAACAGGTGAGGGCTGGGGAACAGTAGTGGGCAGGGGAAAGAGGGCTGGGTTACAACATTTCCTACTCCTCTTCTTGGCAAATTAAATCTTTAATTGAAGATGATGGTTGAGGGGCTTGGTGGTTAGAGTTGTGGTCCTCTTCTCTTCAACTTTATTGGTTAAGTC
>CAUYQV010008357.1:0-20330 GCA_963574575.1 Galagoides demidoff
ATCCCCCAGGTCTGTGGCCCTATTCACTCCAGTAGGCCACTGCTCCCGGGGTTTACCTGGCAAAATCAGCCAGAAATCTGAGTTCGGCAGGGGGGCCTTGCATGTTTAAATTAGGCTTCTGTCCAGCTAGATTTCTCTTCAGCTTTACACTCAGGTGTCAATTCTAGCCTCTGCCCACCTACTGCCTTTGTCTCAGCCGCACTAGCCCCCTGAGGGCTGGCGCTCCACCCAAGAAAGTTATGTGCGCCCTGCCTGTGGCCACTGTCCGAAACCCAAAGGGATGGGGCTGGGATGGTGTTGATGGCGTCAGCCTGCCGCTCAGGACTCCACCGTTGCTGACCTGGCGTCCCCTGAGCTGACTCTCCTCTCCTCATGCCCGCACCACAGTCAGCACAGAACAGCACCAGCCCTTTCCCCCTCCACCTCTCTCAAGGAGATGCCCAGGAATCAGAACTCCATAGGTAATAAACCTCTGGATCTCGGTGTGGGTGGGTGGGGACTCCTCAGAGTTCAATGTTGCAGGTGGGGAATATATACAGATTTATACAGTTTTACAGTTTTGTGCCTGGCCGGAGGGTGCCGTGGCACGCCAGCAGGGGTAGGAGGTCCAGTTTTTAGGGGGTCTCTCCCGTGGGATAGAGTGGGAGGAAGTTTGAACTCTGCTCACTTGTTTGCATGGAGTAAACTGCGAGCCTTTGTTGCGGGGGAGGGGACTCCCGTCTGCTTGGTGGTGGATTCTGTACCTTTTGGTTGTATTTTTGGGGTCGCAGCTCGCCTCAGGAAGGTTGAAGTGTGCTCCTCAATCTTCTCTCTTGGCTCTGCTCCAAACCATCAGCTAATTAACTAAACTTCTGTCCTTTCAGCCTGCTTCTGGACGGGAGCTTCTGTAAATAGCTGGCTGCAGTCCGCCATCTTGGCTCCGCCTCCAGAATATTACATTTTAACAAGAGTATAAAAGCTTAGATTTTCTTAAAACTTCAATTAAATATTTCTATTTCAAAAATGTTTCATTTGGGAAAGGTCATGGTGTATGGCATACCTCTTGGGGGCAGGAGACAATTAGATAAAGAGGGACTTTACCTAACCAAAAAAAATTTTCATTTTCATTGGCTGATAGTTTTTAAATTAAAATGTTGAAATGTGTAGAAACATAGAATCAAATGCTTCTACAGAATTCAAAAACTGATCTGAAAACCCGCATCATTTTCACTGAGATAATCTTGACAATCTGCATTTTGAATGTATTGATTCTACCTCCTGAGTAGATGATTATGGTCATGAAGTTTACCTTCAGCATTTATTTTAAAAATAAAGTTTACACATTGATAGTCTCACACGTAGCAGTAAAAAACTATGGAAGATAAAGTTTGAACAACAGTGTGAGGATGTGTGTGTGAGTGTGTGTGTGTTCGCACTGCCATACTGGCCCACTGATGTAAATGGGGAAATGGTCGACTTTTTAAATTTTTGTTTCAGAATTAGCAACAGACTTGGCTTCATTTGAAGGAAAGATTGCACTGAGTCACCTGAGAAGGGATGGATGCAAAGGCAGTAAAAACTCACATGATAGAAGATGAGAAGCCACATTTTTAACCTTTCCTGGCATCGTGAGCCTGACTCTGAGGCCTTGTGAAGGAGCCCAGCATCCATGAGTGAGGAGCAGATGGAACAGGCAGTAGTAAGACATTATAAACATTTTGGAAACCGGTTCTGCAAAGCCAAGTGGCCTGTGGAGTAGCAGTGGGGGAGGGGAGGTTGGGGAGTGAACAGCAACCTGACTTTGAGATTTTTCAGCAGGTGGCAAACACTACCAAATGATGCTGGTATTAAATCCGTGGAGTTGGGGGAGCCGGCTGGAGCTCTGCGAGGGGCAGCAGATGCTCCGCTCCCGCCCGCGGCCACCGCCTGTCTGGTGGCCACTTTCCCTGAGACGCCCATTTGTTTAACTCACTTTAGGGGCCAAGAGCCACAGTGGATCCAACCTCGCCAAAGGCAGAAGGTTCCATGGAAGTATCCAAGATGCTGCTCACACTGGTACTAAAGCCCTGACCACCTGCAGGATAAAATCCAGCTCCCTGGGAGGACATATGGGGGTTGGAGGGGTCTCCACAACCCAACTTCACACTGCCTTCCTGGCACCCGGACCACTTCTTTGCTCCCAGCCACGCTCTCATCTTACCCTGGAAGTAACCATCCAGTCAGTCCCCACAGTGTCCACCTCCCACCTGCGGCTCCCGGTCCATATCCCTCCAGTCAGTCCCCACGGTGTCCACCTCCCACCTCCGGCGCCCCATCCATGTCCCTCCAGTCAGTCCCCATGGTGTCCAGCTCCCACCTCCAGCTCCCCGTCCATATCCCTCCAGTCAGTCCTCACAGTGTCCACCTCCCACCTCCGGCTCACTGTCCATATCCCTCCAGTCAGTCCCCACAGTGTGAACCTCCCACCTCCGGCTCCCCATCCATATCCATCCAGTCAGTCCCCACAGTGTCCACCTCCCACCTCCGGCTCACTGTCCATATCCTTCCAGTCAGTCCCCACGGTGTCCACCTCCCACCTCCAACTCCCCGTCCATATCCCTCCAGTCAGTCCCCGGGGTGTCCACCTCCCACCTCCAACTCCCCGTCCATATCCAACCAGTCAGACCTCACAGTGTCCGCCTCCCACCTCCTGCTCTCCGTCCATATCCAACCAGTCAGTCCCCATGGTGTCCACCTCCCACCTCTGGCTCTCCATCCATATCCTTCCAGTCCATCCCCACGGTGTGAACCTCCCACCTCTGGCTCTCCATCCATATCCATCCAGTCAGTCCCCAGGGTGTGAGCCTCCCATCTCCACCTTGACGTCCATACCCAATCAGTCCCATGTTGTGCGCTTGTCTTCCTCCTCTCACTGGTGGTCCATATCCTCCAAGGCTTGGCAGAAAGGCCACATCCTTTGAAAGCTCCTCAGGTCCCCTCACCAGCCCAGACTACTCTCTGCACTCTTTTGCCCCAGGAGCACTCAGATCATTTCTCCTTTCCATCATGTAGGTACAATGTGACCTCTCCTGTTGGTCTACAGGTACTCAGCCTTGCTCACCCTGCATGTGTAACCTGAGGAACCCCCGTGGTCTCTCCACTGCTGTGATCCTTGTGCCTACTACGTGTAATTTATTGAACACTTATACAGGCATCACCTCATTTTAATTTGCCTGAGTTTGAATTGCCAGCTGTCAAGCCTTGGGCACATCACTTACACTAAAGTTGCCTTGGTGACCTTACCTTACACGGGGTCATAATAGTCTTGCCTTATTGGATAACTGAAGATCAAGAGTGTGGTCCACATAGAGAGCTAGTCAAAAGGCCTCAGAATCCATTACCTATTGCATTGTTGTTATTGCTGCTGCTGTTGTTTGTCTATGTGGCAAAACTCTGAGATAGGAATGATCTCAACTGTTAACGAAGTCACTCAGCTACTAAAGGTAGAGAGAGTCAAGATTCAGAGCCAGCTCTGACCTCTCATGCCTGACATTTAATATAGTTTATTAAACAACAGAAAAATAAATTTCGATAAGTTTATTGAATATATAACAAAGGAATTAAATGAAATGGCTCAAGATGCTTTAAATTAAAATATTGGGCCCCGAGAAGACCTCCAATATTGTTAAATCTAAGCTTTGCCCTTTAAAAATGAGTCTATACAGACATCTATGCATTTATAAAATTTTCTGAGCACCTACTAGGTGTGAAACACTGGAATAGTCATTTCAGTAGCTGGGATTGGGGGCAAAAGCTGTGATACTCACTCTTTAAGCAGTTATGGAACAACAGGAACCTTTAAGTCATGGAGTCCTGAGAGGAGATGTGCCTTGCTGAACTTTTCAGTGATAGTCCACACTCCAGATGCCTTGGCTTCCTGCTTGTAAGGCTCTGCCTTTTATCAGTGCATTATAATGTTGCAGTAAAGTAAGCAATTCAGCTTAACATGGAAAATTCTTCAGGAAAATGTTTTGCTTTTAACAACTCTCATATCCTGGAAATTCTTTCCCACAGCAACCTTGATAGCCCTGAGTCTGCCTTACAGGAGTAACATTCTACAAGGTTAAATACAATGTTCTCTTCTCCCTTGCAGACCTTCAAATAAGACTCTACATGGCTGCCCAGAGCTGTGTGTACTAGCTTGAAAAGTCCACAGCTGTTCTTTCCCACCCTCCTTTCCATGCATTTCCTCTTTCTCTGTGGAGATTCCTTTTGAGTGAGTTCATATCCATTGTCCATTGCAGTGGGACCATGTGAGGATTAACAATCAAATAGGTAATGAAGAAATGTTAATTTAAGTAAATCAAAAATGGGCCTGGCGTGATGGCTCATGCCTGCAATCCTAGCACTCTAGGAGGCTAAGGTGGATGGATTGCTTGAGCTCAGGAGTTCAAGACCAGCCTGAGCAAAACCAAGATCCCCCTTGCTACTAAAAATAGAAAAACTGAGGCAAGATGATTGCTTGAGCCCAAAAGTTGGAAGTTGCAGTGAGCCATGATGCCATAGCACTCTATCAAGGGCAACAGCTTGAGACTCTGTCTCAAAGAAAAGTAAATCAAAAACACCTAGAGAGTACAAATGTTTTCCTTTTTTCTTTCACTCTCTTTTCACATATTAAAAATGTCCAGTTTTTAATAAAAAATTATGAAGCATGCAAAGGAACAGGGAAGTATGGCCCATTCACAGAAGAAAAGAAAGGAATTAACAGAAACTGTTCCTGAAAAAGAACAGACATTAGGTTTACTAGAAGACAAATGTCTTCAATATGCTCAAAGAGCTAAAGGAAACATGAACAAAGAATTGAAGGATGCAAGAACATCAAGAAAGAGATGTAAAAAGAACCAAATAGAAATTTTGAGGCTAAAAAGTACATTGACTGAAGTACAAATTTACTAGAGGAGTTCAACAGCAGATTTAAGCAAGCTGGGAGATAGGCCAAATGAAATTATCCAGTTTGAGGAGCATAAAAAACATAAAGAAAAATAAATAAAAGTTAAGTTACCCATTGAACACCAACAAGTGGGAGTCTCAGAAAGAGAGAAAAGAAGATAAAGAAGCAGAAAAAGGGCAGTGCCCGTGGCTCAAAAGGGTAGGGGACCAGCCCCATACACTGGAGGTGGCAGGTTCAAACCCAGCCCCAGCCAAAAATGGCCAAAAAAAAGCAGAAAAGTATTTGAAGAAATAATGGTCAAAAACTTCCTGAGTTTGATAATGGGAAATCACTTCCACATATCTAAGAAACTCAATGAACTTTAAGCAGGATAAATTCAAAGAGGGCCACACCAAAAGTTTGATATTATAGTCAAGTTGTCAAAAGCTAAAGATAAAGGGCAAATCTTCAGATCAATAAGAGAGTGGCAACTCATCACACACAAGAGCTCTTCAGTGAAATTTACAGCCAGTTTCTCTTTAGAAACCATGGAAACTGAAGGCCGCTTAGTGACATGTTTAAAGTGCTGAACAACAACAAAATGTCAACCAACAATTCCTTATTTGGTAAAGCTATTCTTCAAGAATAAAAGAAGAAGTAATACATTCTCAGATAAACAAAACCTGAGGAAATTTATTACTAACCTGCCCTACAAGAAATGTTATAGGGTGCTCTTACAGGCTGAAATGAAATGACATGCAGCAATAACTCAAAGCCTTATAAAGAGGCCTGCTATGGTGGCCCATGTCTGTAATCCTGGCGCTTTGGGAGGCCAAAGTGGGAGGATCCATTCAGGCCAGGAGTTCAAGATCAGCCTGAGCAAGAACAAGACCCCATATCTACAAAAAATAGAAAAGTTAACCAGGCGCAGTGGCACATGCCTGTACTCCTGGTTACTTGAAGGCTGAGGCAGGAGGATCAATTGAGGCCAGGGGTTTGAAGTTACAGTGAATTATGATGACATCACTGCACTCTAGCCTGGGCAACAAAGCAGGACCCTGTCCTAAAGGGAATAAACAGCCATACAAAGAAATAAAGAACACTAGGAATGATACCCACAAAAGGTAAGTATAAAAGCAAGCATTATTACAACTTTGATTTGTAACTCCTCTTTTATTTCCTTTGTGATATAAAGACAAATCCATAAAGGAATAATAATAAATCTATGTTAATGGGCATAAAATGTATAAATACATAGTCTGTGCCGATAACAATATAAAAAGGAAAGAACAGAGATGTATAGGGACAGAGGATATACTCTGAACCTAGCACATTGTTAAGTGTATACTCTGAATCTAGCAAACTGTTGGTGTATACTCTGAGCCTAGCACACTGCTGAGTGTATACTCTGAACCTAGCACACTGTTGAGTATATACTCTGAACTTAGCACACTATTAAGTGTATACTCTGAACCTACCAGTATTGAGTGTATACTCTGAGCCTAGCACACTGTTGAGTGTATACTCTGAACCCAGCACACTGTTGAGTGTATACTCTCAACCCAGCACACTGTTGAGTGTATACTCTTAACCCAGCACACTGTTGAGTGTATACTCTTAACCTAGCACACTGTTGAGTGTATACTCTCAACCCAGCACACTGTTGAGTGTATACTCTCAACCCAGCACACTGTTGAGTGTATACTCTTAACCTAGCACACTGTTGAGTGTATACTCTGAACCTAGCACACTGTTGAGTGTCTACTCTGAACCTAGCACACTGTTGAGTGTATACTCTGAGCCTAGCACACTGTTGAGTGTATACTCTGAACCCAGCACACTGTTGAGTGTATACTCTGAACCTAGCACACTGTTGAGTGTATACTCTGAACCTAGCACACTGTTGAGTGTATACTCTGAACCTAGCACAGTGTTGAGTGTGTACTCTGAACCTAGCACAGTGTTGAGTGTCTACTCTGAACCTAGCACACTGTTGAGTGTCTACTCTGAACCTAGCACACTGTTGAGTGTCTACTCTGAACCTAGCACAGTGTTGAGTGTATACTCTGAACCTAGCATACTATTGAGTTTATACTCTGAACCTAGCAGTGTTGAGTGTATGCTCTGAACCTAGCAGTGTTGAGTGTATACTCTGAACCTAGCACAGTGTTGAGTGTGTACTCTGAACCTAGCACACTGTTGAGTGTGTACTCTGAGCCTAACACACTATTGAGTGTATACTCTGAACCTAGCACACTGTTGAATGTATACTCTGAACCTAGCACACTGTTGAGCGTGTACTCTGAGCCTAGCACACTGTTGAATGTGTACTCTGAACCTAGCTCACTGTTAAGTGTATACTCTGAGCCGACTATACTTTTGAGTGTATAGTCTGAAGCAGAGTATACTATTGAAGCTAAGTTGGTATTAATTCAAGCTTGGTTATTTAAAGTTTAAGATGTTAATTGTCATGCCCAAGATAACCACTAAGAAGTTAACTGAAAAATTACACAATAAAAGAAGTAGGAGAATCCATAATGTGCAAACACATAGAGACAGAATCAAATTAGTGGTTCCTTCAGGCTAATGGCAGGGATATGGGAAGTAAGTCTTCATGGGATTTTACTTGTTATGGTAGAAAAGCTCAGGAACTAGACAGTGGTGATGGCTGAACTGCCCTGTGAGTGTACCTGATGCTACCAACTTGTATACTTTAAAATTGCTACAACAGTAAATTTTATGTGTATTTTACAATAAAGAAGGAAAGAAAGGAGGGTATGGAGGGAGAGAGGGAGGAAGGAAGGATGGAAGGAAGGAGGGAAACCTACCACAGGCTTCAATCAAAGAGACCATTCAAACTGTCATAGGCCTCAATGGGAACCCAAATTCAGTTCTGTGCCAGAGAAGTTATAACAATTGTTTGGAAATATATCCATATCTTCCTTCTTCACTGCATGCTGACTTTATCCTAGATGATTTCATAGGTTTTTGAGGCCATGCCACATATCCCCCCTCAAAATAAAGCAAATAGAATTGATTGTTGCTGTGCAGGGACTAACAAGTAATTTATGATAATGAATATTTATTAATTACAATAAGGAAAACTCAACACCCTCAATTTCTCAAGTGTTCTTTTTTGCTTAGTGCCTTGGCACCTTATCCTTTATATCATTCTTTTATTAATTCACTAGCAATCTAGAGTTTTTTTTACAATATTCAGGAAAAAGAGAGTCTGATTCCTTAAGAAGCCAAAGAGGAGAGAGTTTGACCCTGAGTGAGCAAAAAAAATGACTTGAGAATCGGGATTTTTATGATACTGTCCATTTTTCCTTGAGGTTCAAAGTCATATGTACAGACGCATATATCAGTAGAGCCGTACAAATAATAAAGATATCCTTCATTCAAGTGTGTTTATGTTTGTTTTATTTCATTTTGTTTTTCAGTATAAGTTCTGGAGCTCTCTACTCCCTGAATTTTCTTGAATCTCCTAGATTTTGGTTAATTTCTAATGCTTACAAAATGTGGTTGATAATCTGGCTTGTCTGGCTCAGCGCTCATAGCTTGATGGTTAGGGCGCGGGCCAATACGCCAAGGCTGGTAGGTTCAAACCCGTCCCAAGCCAGCTAAACAACAATGATAACTGCAATAAAAAAATAGCCAGGTGTTATGGCTGGCGCCTGTAGTCCCAGCTACTTGGGAGGCTGAGGCAAGAGAATTGCCTAAGCCCAGGAGTTGGAGATTGCTGTGAGTTGTGACGTCACAGCACTCTACTGAGGTTGACATAGTGAGACTCTGTCTCCAAAAAAAAATGTGGTTTGTCTAGAAGCTTGAAAAGACCCACTGGGTTAAATAAAACAGAGTTCTCTGGGGGGGGGGAAAAAAACCTGAGAGAGAACAAACTGTACATTTGGGAATTGCATCATCATTAATTGTTTGATGTATGGCTTCTGGTTTGTAATAATGTTTTTAGAAGCTAAATACAGGCTCGGCGCCTGTGGCTCAAGTGGCTAAGGCGCCAGCCACATACACCTAAGGTGGTGAGTTCGAATCCAGCCTGGGCCCCACCAAGCAACAATAATGGCTGCAACCAAAAAATAGCCAGGCGTTGTGGCGGGCGCCTGTGGTCCCAGCTACTTGGGAGGCAGAGGCAGGAGACTTGCTTGAGCCCAGGCATTGGAGGTTGCTATGAACTGTGATGCCATAGCACTCTACCCAGGGGAACAGCTTGAGGCTCTGTCTCAAAAAAAAAAAAAAAAAAAAGAAGCTAAATACAGTTTTAAAAGGAATATTCTTGATTTCAAATGAAAGTGACTTTTTTATTTTAAAAAAGTATGCATGTTATTTTTTATACACATGTACTGAGGGTCCCAAAAAGAAATGTATATGCATTTTAGGAAAGAAAAAATATATATTAAAATTATAATATATGTAAACAAAAAAAGATGACTATAAGTCACATTTGAGCACCTCTTACAATTGCAGAAGTCAAGGGGCACTTAAGTATTACAATTTTAATACAGTTTTTTTTTTCTTTCTTAAAACATGTATACATTTTTTTGGCACCCTCTCTCTATAAAAAAAATACTACTCATCTTATCTCCAAATATTAACAAGAGTTAATAATTCCTGTGCTTTACTGAGTTCATGTGACCTTGTTAATATCCCAGAAGAATGCTTTTCAGTGAAGTTAGGAGCCCACCATATAATAACAACTAAGCATTAGGTGGGCAGTGCTGGGCAGACGCTGCTCTGATGTAAAGCTAATGAAGTCTAAGCTTCAGGCCCCTTCATCTGCCTGGCTCCTGTCTGAGGCCCTGGGAAGGCTGAGAAGTGTCTTAACAATGTCTTCACATGGTTGCATTTTTATACGATTTGCAAAATGAGATCTGTTCATGATGTTTATGATGAGAATCTCTGTGGAATCCAGCTTAAGGAAAGCTGAGGTAGGGATTTATTTATCTTGGAATGAGTGGGATGTGTTTACAAGGTTAGCAGTGACTTCCTCTTATGATTAAGTGATGGGCAGCTGCCCTGATGTAGGAATAACTTCAAAGAAGCTCCCACCACCTGCTGCCGCAATTCTTCAGCACCAGGACAGTGAGGTGCCACAGGAGATGTGTGTACACTTTAGTTACTTAATCTTCTCAGAGAAAAATTATCTCCATGGCACCCAAAGATGTTGACCATTTTGGTATTTTACAGCTAATGTGTATTTTCTTCTGGGGTTAGATATTTTATGCGTTCATAATGTACAATTTCAATTTTTCTCTAAAGACTGAATTGCATAATATCATCTCATTTAAAGCTGTCTGCTTTAGGGTTAGGGTTTAAATATCATCTTTGGGTTAGGGTTTAAATATCATCATGCTTTAAATATCATCTCATTTAAAGCTGTCTGATATTATGCAGAGCTGCACTCTGCAATGAGGCAGCAGTAACATTTTAGAAGTCTCAGATGTATCTTCTAACATTAGAAACATGAACACAAATAAAATTGATAACATCTAAATATTTAATTTGGAAAGAATCTCTGGAGTAATTCTTTAAAATAAAAGAAAAAACATAACCTTCTATTTTGGACATATACAAAGCATACCTTCTTTTCTCAATTTTATTTAGAGAATAGTAATATAAAATTATAGCATCTGAAATGAATGAATGAAGAACAGCAATGAAATCAAAGTATTCTGACACTGAGAAGTGATTTTCTTAAATTTTCAGATCAGACCAACTACTACTATCAGCAGTAGTTCACCAAGAGAAAAAAATAAATTTCAAATAGGAATAATGGTATTTGCATCCACTGAAGTACGGAAAAAACATTAAGAATAGAAGCAATAACAAATCAGCTCCCTAGTGCCCATGTAGAGGAGTGAATCATAAGAATGTTGAAAACATTTACATGCTTTATTGATTTGAAATAAAACATCAACATCCATGAAGACAACTGTGATAGCAGAATAATGGGACCCCCCAAAAAGTTCCCATCCTAATCCCTGGAACCTGGTAATGTGTTACCTTACATGGCCAAGAAGAATCAAGGCAGCAGATAGAATTAAGTTTGCTAGTCAGCTGACCAGAGAAGGAGAAATTATCCTGGAATACATGGGTGGGCCCACTGCCTTCTCAAGGGTTCTTGTAAGTGAAAAAGAGAGGCACACAAGTCAGACTTGGCAAGAGATTGGTCAGTGCTACCCTCCTGGCTTTGAAGATGAAGGAAGAAATCAAAGTCAAAAAATGCAGGTGGTCTCTACAACCTGAAAAAGGCAAAGAAATGGACTTGAGCCTCCAGAAGTAGCCTTGTTTTTAGCCCACTGAGGGTAAAAGTCCACTGGAGGACTTCTAACTTGCAAAAATTTGAAGAAGTAAATTCATGCTCTTTAAACCTAGGAAGGGTTTCATAATAGCCTTTTACAGTGGCAATAACAAACTAATACAGAACTGAAAATACTACAAGGATATCCACAACTAACTGATGAGATTACCGATGATTCAAAAAACATTTAGGATTAGTCCCTCCACAGAAAATCTTGAAATACCCTGAAATCATATAGGTGATAGAAGTTTTCCCTAACTTGATAACAATTCTAAAATTTTATATGATATTATCATTTGGGAACCTGAAAACAAATTCTCAAGCTGTTAATTAAAAAAAAAATTTTTTTTTTACTAACCATGCTTTAGGTAAGACTTTCTGATGTTATTATATAAAATCTGAGTACATAGTAATTGTCATTTGAAGAGGTGATTAAACAGAATCAGGGCTCAGCGCCTGTGGCTCAAGTGGCTAAGGCACCAGCCACATACACCTAAGATGGCAGGTTCAAATCCCGCCTGGGCCTGCCAAACAACAATGACAGCTGCAACCAAAAAAATAGCTGGGCATTGTGGCGGGTGCCTGTGGTCCCAGCTACTTGGGAGGCGGAGACAGGAGACTCGCTTGAGCCAAGGAGTTGGAGGTTACTGTGAGCTGTGATGCCACAGCACTCTACCCATGAGCACAGCTTGAGGCTCTGTCTCAAAAAAAAAAAAAAAAGAGAGAGAGACAATGAGGGTAAAGTGCACAAAAACACTATTAGGGAGATACATCAGGTGATTAATAAAATAGGAGACTAGTTTGCTGGGGTTTATGACAATTGTGACATTGAACTGCCTTTTATTTATTATTATTATTATTATTTTTTTTTTTTTTGGCCAGGGCCAGGTTTGAACCCACCACCTTCGGTATATAGGGGCTGGCACCCTACTCCTTGAGCCACAGGCACCGCCCTGAACTGCTTTTTAAATATTTGGATTTGCTTTTACTTGTTCATCTAACTAAACACAAGGTCAGACAATTAAGTTTGCAAAATTATCCTAGAAAAAGTTCTACATACCTATTGCTAAATATCACCACCGTCACTTTCAAAGTATTCCTCTTGGGAAGCTTGTGCACCAAAGCCAGCGCCTCAACCGCGCTTCAAAGCAGTTTTGGAACTCCTTTCCTGGAATGGCCGTCAGGGCTGCTGTCCTACAAGACCTGACACCTACGTTTGTGAACTCATCCTAGAAAAAGTGCCACATACCTCAATGCTAAATATCACTATGGTCACCAGACGGTCAAAGGGGCACTTGGAGGGTGACAGTAGCGATATGAGCAATGAGGTATGCAGCACTCTTTCTAGGACGAGTTTGCAAACTGAATCCTCAGAGCTCTTAGGGAATCTTTCTCAATATTGTGTAAGCTTTGTGCAAAATCCCGAGTCTCTTTAGCAGACACCGGGCTGTTTGCTCATACACCGCGAGCACTTCCATGTAAACACAGGACGCAGAGGCGGGACGGGCGGGTCCCCTGCCTCAGGTTACTCTCCCATCTCTGAGGCAGAACGTGGGTTTGAACCACTAAGTCCAAGGCCTGCACACTTAGACAGGTCAGAAGTTCTCAAAGTGTGGCCTCTGACCAGCAGCCTCAGGTGCCTCCGGGAACGGGGTCGGACCTGCACAGTGGGAGCCTCTGGGCTCACACCCCAGCGTCCTCACAGGACACCGTGATGTCTCCGCTGTCAGCGCAGAGTCCTGGCGACACCCAGGCAACGTGCTCACAGATTTCACCCGTCCTTGCGGAGGAATTACACTTTCTGATAGCTTGCTGAGTATAAAGAATTACACTGAGTAGCAACCTATTGGCATACGCTGCTTCAAACCTGTCACTAGGATGGTGTGTACGGTGGAGAGCAGACTGGGAGGCAGCAGGGCCGCCGTTTCTCCGGCCTTTTCGGGAGCAATGGTAAGGCGCCATCTGGTGGACAAAGGTGGACACTGTATGGAAAAAATACGGGTGCAACGGATAGGGTTTGGCTTTTTGTTTTTTGCTTTATTCTTCCCGCAATCTGCCACAAACTAAAAATATTTTGATAAAAGACAATGACTTTCTGGAAAAATAAAATGAAGAAACATTAAAAATTCACAAAACATGCGAAATATTAGTTTAGATTCCAGTTGCGATGAAAGTTCCAATGCTTCCTCTCTCCACTTCTCTCCTTGGGCCAGTAACAGTGCACAGACTGGCTCATGTCTTCAGTTTGAGTACCGCTGCACTGCTCAATGTCCAAGCTGTACTCATAGGAGCCTTTAATTTTGCACAGAGTTTCCTCTATTAGAATGAAAGAGCGTGAGTGTCTAAAATAGCCAGGCATTGTGGTGGGCGTTTGTAGTCCCAGCTATTAAGGAGGGTGAGGCAAGAGGGTCCCTTGAGCCCAAGTATTTGAGGTTGCTGTGAACTACAGTGATGCCAGGACACTCTACCCATGGTGACAGGGTGAGACTCTGTCCCAAAAAGAAAAAAAGAATAAAAAAAAACAAATGTAAATTCTGCGTTGGTTTGGAATTAGTCACAGTCATTCTAAGTGAGATCTCTCACTCTGGCAACATGCACTCATATTTCTGGTATTGGTTTAAATTTTTATGTGTTATTTGTATTTCGTTTTATTTTGTTTTCGTCTTATTAAGAGAAAGTGTTCATATTCCTAAAATAATCTGTTGCTATGAGCATATATACTCTATATTCGTTTTTTCCTTCAGGTTATTTACTTTGCATTTGACTTTTTAGTACCATTTACACAATGCCACCACTATAATTAAATGGAAAAGATTTAAAAACATGATACAATGACTAAAATAAAAACTGATGTTTCAAGCTTTACTTTTTAAAATGTAATTGACCAATAAGCTGGCTTATTAGAGATAAGCCAACCAGAAAACACAAATTCAGTTAGCATTACAGAAGGGAGATATAAATACCAATTTGTATCAGCAAATGTTAAAATGATGTCCAGAAGAATGAAAAATAAAACCTTGAAATAAGGATCAACCATTAATCAGATGCCTAAAAATGTATTCAAAAAATTTAATGGAAGCAAATTTTAAATAATACATGTAATGATTATCTTAGCAGAAAATTTACTGTGGTTCTACTAGAAGATAGTTTTAAATAAATTTGCTTCCTTCTCATCTTCTTGAAAGAATAAGTATGTTGTTTGTTATCTTTGGAAGGTGATTGAAAGTTTCCAAGCTTGACATTACAATCCAGCATTGATAGAACAAGTAGCCTTTTTAAAAATTGTTTTCCTGCTTGTGAATTTAACAAATTTTTGTCAAACCAATATTCCTTCTAGTTTTTAACTGTAATCCTTAAAGAATACCTCATTTAATTAAATGACTTTGAGGGAAAAGTACTTATTTTCTCATCAACTGTGAAAGAAGAAATTATTGAAAGACTCTACAGCACAGTAAGGCAGACTTTATTCAGGGCCTTCTCTATGGGCACAGACTACTGCAAGGGGATTTTGCAGTAGAGGAGAGATTGGTCTCACCTCCAAATATCGCATGGGCAAGTGGAAACTGATAGCCAAGAGCATGGGGGCCAATGCATAGAAAATTACTAAGAAGTAAGTCAGAAATAAGAGACTTTCTGCCTACACAAGCTGGCAAGACTCTCAAAGTTAGGACAGCCTGACCTGACAACATCTCAGGTTGGGGAGAGGATGGGAAACCTAATTAGATATTGAGGGAGATCAGATATTAATTCTGGCTAAACTAACTTTACAGAATTCTTATTAGACTAGAACCAGATTTTTTTATTTTTTGAGATAGAGTCTCACTTTGCTGCCCCAGGCTAGGGTGCTGTGGCATCAGCCTAGCTCATAGCAACCTCCAAGTCCTGGATTCAAACAATCCTCCTGCCTCAGCCTCCCAAGTGGCTGGGACTACAACGCCTGGCTAATTTTTCTACTTTTAGAAGAGATGGGGGGACACTGTGGGGGGGGGGCTCACTCTTACTCAGGCTGGTTTCAAACTCCTGAGCTCAAGGGATCCTCCTAGTTCAGCCTTCCAGAGTGCTAAGATTACAGGCATAAGCCACTGTGCCTGGCCCTAGACTAGAATAAGATTTTACAAGGAAGAGCACAAGTGGGCCTAGGAAGAGGTTTAGGAGCCTGACGAAAGTTAGTTGGTCAAGCAAAGAATCTTTGTCAATGGCCCCTTTTATCCAAGAAAAGAAAAAATATTCTTCTTTCCTTTGGACAATATCAATCCATTCTCTTATTTGATCACCATTTGTTCATTAAAGATATGCTGAGCCATCAGTTTGAATGTGGTAGTAGAAGATATCTCCTGGATGGTGCCCCCCAGGCAGGCATTTAGTGAGGGCTGTTTCTATGAAAATATAATAAAAGCAAACTACGATACCTGGAAACTCAGTTTCAGAGTCCAGAGAGCAGACAGTCAAGATTTTTCAACTTAAATGTGAAGACTTTTCAGGTGGAGAAGTGAGAATGGCAGGGCCATCTGACAGGTAGACTAACTAGTTAGCAGCTTGAATGTCTCTGCTGATGACACTGGGTATTATAGTGACCTTTCTAAACATCCTGCACAGCAACAGGCAGGAAGGTCAGCTACACTTGGCCTGCTGTGGCCATTTCTCTGAAGTGTATCTGAGTCATCCATCTTCGACTTACAAGTCTCTAGGAAAAGGGAAATTTCATTTTTAGTGATGCCAGGTCAGGAAGGCAGGAGAAAGTTAGAAATGTTAATTCAGACAGTTATAGCCAGATATTCAGAAGAAACTAGCCCAAGAAAGCAGGCCAGTCCAAGAGGAGATGAAAGAACCTTAGAAGCGATGAACAGAGATCAAGCCTAATAACCCACATAGGGTACGCCGTAGTTTTCCAGTAAAAGATCATTTTTCTCTCTACAACTACCCCCATTTGTATCAAAGTAAAACTACTTTGTTTGAAAAATAAGTCTAGTCTCATTAATTTCACCTGATTATTTTTGTAAATATAATAAAAATGACAGTTGATCGAGAGACCTTTCCTTAGTTTGCTTTGCTAGAGCTTTTTATAAAGAATCTTATATTAGACTTTTAAAAGCCTCCTGAGGCCAGGAAGTCAAGCCAACAATTTGCAACCAGGCTTTATCTTCGGTACCTGAAAATTTGAGTAAATTCTTCTATTCATGGTCCCTAAGATAGTGAAAGGTCATGGAGTGGGAAGTGACCTGCCTTTATTGGTCTGTAGGACAAGCAACCCTGTAAGCTAAGTATCAGGACTTTTTTTTCAAGAGGCTTTATAAGCATTGGCCCCATAAAGTCATGTTTAATTCCTTAAAACTGTCTGATCATATCTGATTCTGTGCATATCATTCAAATATGACATTCCCATCAAAGTCTTGGTAATACAACAAATGTTTCCAATTCAACAATGTCTTGTTTTGAGGGAAACAGATTCTTATTAAACTTACACAAAGAACTATATTTCCCATGCTAATAGGAATACTCAGTCTGGGGGGATCAGCAGTTAGAAGAAAATAAATGTTTCATTTTTATTTATAAAGGCATACTTTACCAAATAGCTGTAAGCTATAAATAGTTTTTTTTTTAAAAAAGGGAAAGGGGTTCTTTAAATCTGGAAGATAAAATATTAAGGAGCAAGTAGTGTTCCAGAATAAAAACCACAGCCCCCTTATCAGTTCTTTCATCCCATGTAATTCACCTTGTTCTGTCTGATCTTGGGTTAGCAGTGGCAAGAACCTGTCAATTTATTTATTAGAGTTCTGGAACTTCTTACCAGGTCCAATGGTATATTCTTAAAGTTCTCAAAACCTGAACTTGTCCGAGTCCTTTCCACGAATGTCTTTACAGATGAAGCTCTTTCGTAGTACAGCGGCTTACAAAGGCTTTTGTCTGGGAACACCAAGAGATTCAAAGTGACCATGTTAAAGATTTGATGAGCCTTCATTTGAGAAAGAAACTTCATTATTTCTGTGACGTCGTATAACATTTTAACATAATAACTGGAATTATGACTAATAACATTATGCCAGATAGATCACAAACAGGGAAAGCATTGACGGATTTCTATGAACTGCACACAATTTCTCAAATACTTAGATTATCCCCGTACAAATATTACATACGGGAGGTGAAGCATCACTTTTCATTTGAGGAGGCTTCCCATGTAACTTAGCCTATCACATAAACCTAGTTAGTGTAATGCCTCTCTTTCACTGTCTTTTACAAAGCTTTCGAGATTGTCCAGGGGCCCTCTGCTGGCAAATTCGGTGAAAGTTAAAGGAAACTTTAAATTGGAAGACAGTGTATCTACATGGCTCCCAACAAGTGGGTTGAGGACCTTCCCTTTTCTCGCTGAAAGTGCCAGATGTTTTCCAATTACATGGGAGCATGAGCTGTCCAGCACAGTTGCTGACACACAGGAGGTATGTTTTGTGATTGGTGGGGAAAGAAATAGAAAGTGTGGGGGGTACCTCTGACTTACTTGGCAGGTCTGGAGTAAAGCTGCAGAGTTTCATGCCCAGCTCCCCCACAGTGCTGAAGCTGCCTGTTCTTTGACAGTCACTGAACAGGCTGATTCTTCCCTCCCAGGAGCTGAACATGTGGAGCACTCTGCCTGGCGTTCTCCAGGCTCTGCCACCCACATGCTCTCCACAAGCCCACACCAGCACCAGATCTCAGCAGAGGTCCAAGGGGTGGGAGAGCCAAGAAACTAGGTCTCTACCAAGAGAGTCATAAAGATGGAAACTAGAGTCCTAACTAAGTGTCACAGAGACAGCACATCGTAGTGTAGTGGTGGCCAGGGACTGGGCAAAGAGGGAATGCAGAGTTAGTGTCTCCTGGGTGCAGAGTTTCAGTTTGGCCAGATGAAGAGTTCCAGATGGATAGTAGTGATGTTCCCACAACAACGCCAGTGTACTTAATATCACTGAACTATATACCTAGTAGTCAATTTTATGCTATGTCTGTTTTACAATTAAATATTTGTAAGGACTTTTAGACCAGTCATGGTCACTCATATCTGTAATTCTGGCACTCTGGGAGGCTAAGGTGGAGGATCTGTTGAGCTCAGGAGTTTGAAAGCAGCCTGAGCAAGACAGAGATCTCATCTCCAGGCCTTTGGTGGGTCTCTGTCGTCCCAGTCACTGGAGAGGCTGAGGCAAGAGGATCTCTTGAGCCCAAGAGTTTGAGAATGACTCCAGGATGCAGGGCAACAGACAGACTCTGTCTCATGAAAAACAACAACAACAAAACTTGTGGGGGCTGTGTTCTATATGGCAGAATGCTCCGTGTATACATATCAGTTGTCACATGATGTTACATCTTTGTGAATTTGTCCGTATGGGTATGTGGGGGGGGGGGTCCTTTTGTTTTGTTTTAATTTCAGGTTGATAGGAGGGTACAATGATTAGGTTACTACGTTTGCATGTGTTAAGTAAAGTCCCTGTTAGAGCTGTCTCACACTCAGCTGGTGGGCCGTACACACTTACACTGTGCTCATTAGATGATAGCACACCAGTCCTCCACCCTCCTCCCCTCCTCTCCTCCTGGCTGTCCCTCCTCTCCCCTCCCCCATTCCCTCCCTCCTCCCCTCTCACCCCTTGCCCCCTCTCCCTTTCTCCCATCTTGTGTGGGCCTGTCTTAGGACTGAGCACGTTGAACACTTGCTTTCCAGTCTTGTGCTCTTCTCTTCTCCTTTACTAAGGAGAATGTGTTTCAACTCCATCCAGGTTAATACAAAAGATGTACAGTCTCCACCTTTTTATGGCTGAATAGTATTTCATGGTATACATATACCACAGTTTATCAATCCAGTCATGGGTCTACAGGCACTTAGGTTGTTTCCACATCTTGATGATTATAAACTGAGCTGTGATAAACAATCTAGTGCAAATGTCCTTATGATAAAATTAATTTTTTTTTCTTCTGGGTAGGTGCCTAGATTATAGGAGCAAATAGAAAGTCTATTTTGAGTTCTTTGAGGATTCTCCATACTTCTTTACAAAGAGGCTGTATGAGTTTGCAGTCCCATCAGCGGTGTATATGTCATATTTTTTACAAAGAGTCTTTGTCTTCCAGAAATGTATGCTGAAATATTTGCTAATGATGTAAATGACTGAAGGCTGGGTGCAGTGGCTCACACCTGTAGCCCTAGCCCTCTGGGAGGCCAAGGCAAGAGGACCCTTGATCTCAGAAGTCTGAGCCCAGTCTGATTGAGAGCAAGACCCCATCTCTACTAAAAATAGAAAAATTAGCCCACCACAAATGTGGTGGGTGCCTGTAGTCCCAGCTACTTGGGTGGCTGAGGCAAGAGGATTGCTTGAGCCCAGGAGTTTGAGGTTGCTGTGAGCTATGATACCATAGCACTCCAACCAGGGCAACAGAGTAAGACTCTATCTCAAAAATAAATAAATAAATAAATAAATGTTTCCTCAAAAGACCCAGGAGCAGAGGGGCAATGAGGGAGGAGCAAAGAAAACAGAGCTGATATCTACTGACTCTGGACGGTGAAGACATAGGCATTCTATATACTATTATCCCTACTTTTTTTGTTTGTTTGTTTGTTTGTTTTAGAGACAGAGTCTCACTTCATTGCCCTGGGTAGAGTGTGGTGGCATCACAGCTCACAGCAACCTCCAACTCCTGGGCTTAGGTGATTCTTCTGCCTCAGCCTCCCAAGTAGCTGGGACTACAGGCACCCGCCACAATGCCTGACTATTTTTTCATTGCAGTTTGGCCAGGGCCAGGTTTAAACCGACCACCCTTGATATATGGGGACAGTGTCCCTTGTATGTTTAGAGTTTTTCCATAATTTAAAAATATGGCAAAACAATGGCTGATCAGATCTCAATTATACACTATTTTTAAAGTTACAAACGACAAATATTTTCTGAGCTTTCTTCTTTTTTCTTTTTTTTTCTTTTTTTTTTTTTGAGACAGAGCCTCAAGCTATCCTCCTGGGTAGAGTGCCAGGGCATCACAGCTCATAGCAACCTCCAACTCCTGGGCTCAAGTGAGTCTCCTGCCTCCACCTCCCAAGTAGCTGGGACCACAGGCACCCGCCACAATGCCTGGCCATTTTTTGGTTGCAGTCATCATTGTTGCTTGGCGGGC